>JAQIWR010000235.1:0-24937 GCA_034695945.1 Glomeris hexasticha
TGTTAACTATTTGCATAACATATGTGACGGGGTTCATTGAATCAAAGGTGTCCGATTATTTTTTTGGCTCACTGTATGTACATCCATAGTACAGTTGCAAATATTCAATCATCTTTATATCACCCTGTATTATTACAACTAATGTATTGTTTAGGGCATTAATATTATATCCCTAACATAGTTTAAAATATATGTAACCAGTTAAATATAACACTAATGAACTCTACTTTAAAAAATATACAATTACACAAAATAATCCAATTCCCCCCAAAAATACAATTTATTCACAAAATTAACTATGCAAGTGTACCAATTATGTACTTATTTTATACACTGACTAATTTAACAGCCCACATTAATTTCAATTAAGTGTCAACAGTTAAAAACAAAAACAAGTCTCACATACGTGCAATCTATATATTATTAATGTGAATCATCAATTGGCAGACGTCTGAATTACAGTAAAATATAGACTTATGCTATAAAGAATACTATAGCAACAGCGAAATTAGTCACTAAACATGTAATTTACGTAGGTGAATATATAATATAATTCCAGTGAAGCCGGATATTTCTATGGAAAAGTAAATATAGGCACTGCTCCACTGCTACAGCGAAATAGGTAGTTACACAATTTTTTCCTCATTATTATATTCGTGGTATTTTATATATTTTGTGTGACCAGAGGCTGTTAATGTTTTGTGACGTCATTTGCACCGTAGCGTTTTTAGGGTGCGTATGACGTCACTGTATATTCGTGACGGTAGTTTTGTTGTCATGTACGTACCTTTTTTGTATATTGGGATATATACACATACATGCAATGCAACACAATCATTTCATCATAATCCTATAGCTTGTTATTATTCACTTCACTACAGGTTTATTTTAAAGTTAAGAATAAAAGAAAAAGTAGGCTATACAAATGTCATATATACGTAATGCAAACCATTGTTTCTCCACGTGTTATTTCTTTCTGGCCATGGCCTAATACTTATCGATGACATTAAATTCCAATCGGAATTCCAGTGTTTATTAAAATAGTTTCATTTTTCTTTTAAGAATTTCGATATGGTATGCAGTATAGTACAAAAAAATAACATGGCTTTTGCAGAGTGAAAATACTTCCACACAGAATAATTACACTGACATTTGCATTTTTATTCATACGCTGTGGTCACTGACATTGAATTTTTGCAGGGTTGAGTTTTCCAAAATTAACTTTTATGTTTTTGAATATATTCATGTGTACCATGTCAAAAATACCGGTCTGTGCACAACTGCCAAATCTATTCCCGACTTATTTGTGTCTAAATCCCTTATAATATTCCTTTTACTTGTTGCATATTTCATGCATTTGTGGTGTACTTCCGCCAGTGGAACTATATAAAGCAGTTCAAACACACGCAACAGAGGCGTTAGTAAGTTTTGCATTATTTTCTGTAATCGAAAAATTGAAAGGGTCATAGCAGGATCATGGGATGTTTCTTTACCGGATCATAGAATTGCTATGTTACAGCTCAAAAATAGTAATATACTTTCCGACATTTCTTTTTGTAAAACAGCTGACATGTTTGGATAGTATTACTTCACGTAGTAGTTGTTGCAACTTCTGTATTTCGAAACCCTTCACCACAGGAATTCCCAAAAACTTATTTCCACACCATTTTTTTCTTTCTTTCATAAAGATATAAATGAAAATCGAGTTTCTTGCATAATCATAAAAATTATTGATATATCGTATTAACTCTTTGTAAACAAAACTTTCAATTGCAATAATTAATTGGTTCCAAGTAGAATCAATAAGGAATAATTCTATTATTATGTTATTTCAATAAGGTAATTCGATTCGGTGATTCCATTAAAACTTTGCAAGGATGTTTATAAAAAAAAGCCTGGGAAAATTCCCCATCCACACCCCTACCAAACCCCTACCCTCAATTTCCTTATTAAACAATAAACAGCTCTTGCCTATTTATCGCGCATTTATCGTTTGTAAAAATATTTGCTAAACGCGTAAAAAACACGTCACCAACTGCGACTTCTCCATCATCCACAACAACATATATACTTATACTTTCGAGGTGAAATTATTGTGGTGCAAAACCGCGACGTTCAACGATGTAAACGTTTGAACACTTGCCAAAATGCGCCAAAACATCCGTCTGATTTCTCGTGCCACCCGTTCATTTTCAACCACTCCCCCTCCTTAAAAAGTGAACTCGCCCGACCGCGCCACGTCACGTGACTTGACCCAAATCGAGTAAAAACGCTCGCGTTCGTTTCTCAAACCACATTCTAGCACAGCTGACCGTATTTGACAGCTGCTACGTCCATCTATCTCACTGCACCGATCCGGAAATACTTTTTTAACAATACAATAGCATCGATTAAATCTACAACTTTGTCTGCGATCCATCGATCGATTCGATCATCGTTTTCCAATCTGAAGACTACTTTTCAAGGTAGGCCTAAAAACTCTACCGTGATTCTTTCTCTTTTGTTTTAGCCGGTTCTTTTTTTCCCTCTTCCATTTTATCATTCCACGTCACGCAGTATTTTAAAACTAATTACGAAACCGTTTTAACACTCGTTCTTCCTTTTTTAAAAAATATTATGTTCGGTTTAGGTCGTGTACCGGATGGCAATTTTTTTAAAAAAAAATTACAGCGCCATTTTCCGCACTTTAAAAAAAATTATATCCGCCATTGTTTGAAATTGATTTTTCCTTTTTTAAGCAGGGGTTTTTTAACAGCAAACTAGGCCATGTTTTTGCACGGCCGTTTGCTCGATTTTTAACCTGAAAGGGGTTTTAATAGCTTTGTTACACCAGCTTTACCATCTGATGTATTTTAAAAGGGGCGTGGCTTACGAAGTGAACTCGTTTTCCCCGCTAATTTATCACTTAAAAAACCCTTTGTGTGCAATTTATAGTTTCAATTGCAATTAATCACTTGCAAATACACCTGCTTGCCTTTATTCGACTTTTTCCTGAAATGCAGTGAAGCAAATAAATGCATTTATTACTTTTTCTAGGACAATATTTGCAACTTTAAACAATAGGAAATGTAGTTCATTCAGTTCATTGCAAATTTTTCCCCATTTTATATGTACTATTGTGCAAAAGCAGCAAAACAATGCATTTTTTTTAGCAGCGCCACCTGGCCGTCAAACTATTGTCTCGGCCGTATTAAATTCACTACATTGGTTTTTTAAATATCTGAACATTGAATGTTTGAACAATTATAAGTTAACAGTCTGTGATTTATCGTGCAAATTGTTGCTGGGGGTGTGTGTTAAAAAAAACATTTGGACATTTTTGATTACGAAATGGTGACGTCACACTTATTACTACACGTACCAGTGTACAATAGATTTGAAAGTGATGTCACCCATCAAATTCTCTTCACAATGGAGGTGAATTATGATTTATTGACAGTTGGGGTTGAAGCAATTTCGGGTTGAACGACTCGATGTAGTGAGTGTGTGTGTGTGACTTAGTTTTTGGGGTATAAAATATGGAAATAGTTGGTAATTTTACTCTTAGTATTAGTTATAATATTGTAGATAACGTAACGGAGATGACCTCCATGTAACGTACAGAAATATCTCGTTTCTGCACGTTTTCAAATGAAGGACAACGACGATTTCACATATTTAAAAGCACATTAGTAAAACTGAAAAAATAGTACAAACAATATTTGTCTACGGTTGCCATTCATCTGGAAATCCTTTCAAAGTTAGTATGCAACCGACAACGTCTGCCAAAATTCTGCAACTGCATTGTTTTTTTTCCCTTTCTTAAATAAATATAATAAACTTGCATGGCAGTGCATTGAAAAAATTCACTTACCAGATAGTTGATTTGGGGTGTCGAAGAGGTACACTAATATCAGTTAACAGAAAGACAAACTCTGTTGACCTTGGTTTTGATAATCTTCAGATCTTGGTATAGGTACAATTCCATTACGACCTGAGAAGAATAAAAAAAAAGTTTTACAAATATTAGTTTTCGGTGAAAAGCAACCATAAAAATGTAGCTGGAAATTTTAAGTGGCCAAGTGACAACCCGTTATTTATTGTGTGCATTTAATCTAGATAGTATAGCAATTTGAGCTAACATCTCAAAGAATTCAAGGACTTGCTTGACAAAATGGCGGCGACCTGTGTGGGCGAAAAAATTCAGAAACTACATAAGGTGTTACCCAAATTCAGTCGGTTATTGCGCTTCCTAAATAAAAAAAAGGAGGAAGTTGTAGAAATATATTACAATAATATTGCAGATTACATTTTCATTGGTGGCTACTTTTGCGCATAGTTACTAAACTATAGAGGTTGTATGCTTTTGTTGCCAAGGAGTTATGTTTCATCCGACATGTGACTCACACGAGTATTTTTCATACTTTTATTGCTGCGCTTTATTGCTACTGTCAAGTTATGAAATTTCGCTTCATCTGTTTCTTTTTTAATACTGTTATTTATGGGTGAAACATGTTACAAATAATGACTGGCTAGAAATATAAATATAAATGGGGCCATCTTTTCTAACTTTTCCACCTTTTCGCATTGTTTTTACCACACTATATAGTATTTTTAATAAAACAAACAGTGTAATTTTTTAATATTAAATAAACTGGTGAAAACAAGAGTGATAAAACTACAAAAATATTAATCATTGCAGTGAAATAAAAAAATGAGAGAAATTAGATAAGGAAAAGTTCTAAGTGTAGTGATGGATTTTAGGAAGTTGGTCTTTTTCTAATTTAATTGTTTATATATTTTTTTAATAATGTTGTGGGGAAAAAGTTGTGGAAAATTTTTGGAAACTTGTTTTAAATAAAACCAATTAAGAAGTGCCATTAACCCGGAATTCCCACAAGGAAAAATAAATGAAGGGAATCCCTTTTCCCCGTTTGTTACATATGGAAAGAGACAGTACTGGTCAACTGTTTTTTATCTTATGGACTGTTGCCAATAATAACATATCATGTGAGATTCTTCTGAGAAAGATACACGAATTTCTGCTATACATAAATTATTCAAACTGCATATTTCGAAGAAGTGAAAGTTACATTTTAGAAACTGATATTGCACGAATGGGAAAAAACTGGACTGGATTGTTGTCGTCTATCCAACTGGTGAGGTATATAAGTTCATGTATGTTTGGTGCAATTGCAGATTTCTCGGTTGGATGTCAATTGGATGTCATGGTCCACACGCAGGACATGGCCGAAGGGAATGGGGATGGCGAGCCGAACGTCACATTACAACCTTTTGTCCATCAAGTTGGTGGACACACGAGGCTACTACTTCTAGATGCTTCCACCATCTGTAAACCTCTCATAGTGCGGGAACTTAATTTTTACCTCAACATTCCTCCCGAAATGAAGCATTTCACCCCGAGGTACAAAGGTGAGTCGCATTCCATACTTTTTTTTAAATGTGGTTTTTCAAGATGCAAGACGTTATCAATTTGTCTGTAAATATGTATTGCCATTAGAATCTTCATGCAATACCAGTTTGTTTTGAAAGGATCAAGTACAATATAGGGATTTATTACTGATTTATATATAGTACTGAAAACTGTTTTTTATGATTGGATAAAATATAATTTAGTGTCTGTAAATATTGCATTATCAAGGTAAAAAAACAAAATGCAATAAGTACCAATCATTATAACCATAATATGCTGCATAATTAGTTAATAATCCTGTCAACTCTGTATCCTATTCCACCCTAACCCTGAACATTGTCCCATTGCTAATTCCTTCCTCTCAATATCACCACCATCTCTCATGTTACAGGAAATTAATACATGTACCACCACAACCACCACTACTATTTCCTTGTGCACTTTTTAATCTGACAAAATATTTTCCTTCAGTTTGCATGCACACGTCTATAAATATTGTAGAAATCCCTTTATTTACAAACAAGATTCTGCATGAGAAAGCTGTAGCAACTGCACCAATGAATATATGTTTATAAAAAGACCAAACGAGTGGCTTTTAAAGTGAATTTGTATCCCCACTGAAGTTGCAAGTAACTCTATACATATATACAATAAAGTTGCAAATTGTTATGATAGTGACTGACTTTCTTATACACTTATAATAAATAAACTAACCCAGTAAATGGATGAGAGAAGTTATTTTGGTGGGTTGTGACCCCATGCAGCAGCCACTGGGGGAAACTTGCAGCACTAAACACGTAATACTTTTTGAGGTCAACGGGTTTGTTTCTGTCTTGGGTGTACATATATAAGTAAGTTTTCGTGAAATGTATGTAAACGTGCAGCAAAATACACGGCCCACTTTAATGGGAGCAACACACTGCATTCCTAATGTACACTAGGAGCTGATAACTTTTTATAGCCACATGGAAATCTGGTTTAATTGGATTCTCAACAATTTTCCTCTATATTTCTATACAATTCAGGTGTGATACAAGTGAGCACATTGGATGACCACAGTGAACAGCGAGTGTTTTACCGAAGAGGGTCGAGATCTGGCGGCACAAGGCCCCAAATTGCACGAAGCCTGAGCAGGGATCTGAACGTGGAGCTGGACACAGTTGTGAAGCAGACCATTAGGTAAGATGTCACGTGATCGAGTAGAGTATAAGTAATTAACAAGAGGCTGGAACATGGTGCGAGGCAATGGGCCAACAACACCTATGTCCATCACGCGAAGAGGTGATCCTCAAGTGTCCGATGGCATTTGGCCCTTCCTCCACCTATCCAAGTCAGATCGAGTAACAGAGCCCATAGGTGAGTTTACATAGTTGTTGCCAAAAATGTGCTAATAATTAATCTTTCCAAACCATCCATGTCCTAAAACAGTCTAGGTAAGTTATGCCTAGACTGTGTAAATCATTATAACCTAAAATCCTTGTATTTTGCTTGCTTTCCAGACTAGTTTCACAGAAAACTTGTGTTATATTACACCAAGGTAATACTTTTTCCGCATATGTGCTAATACATTAAATAAAATCGGTCCATGCAATTGTCTAGTTACTACTTTGTGAATAAATACATGTGTATATAACGGTCGTTGTATATCTAAGACAAGGAACTCAATTTGTATTTTGCCAAACATTGGAACAATAAAGGTTATGCAAACAAGATTCGTTCTCAAATGATAATCGCAGTCTTTTACAAATGTGTATTTAAACAATGTGTAATATGATATTGCATAATATAGGGGAAATCAATGCAATATGACCTTTTCCAAGTAACGTGTTGCAGAAATTACCTTGGATAGTCCTGCACATTTCAACATGATTTCTGTATCAGTCGAACAGTGTGACCCTGAATGCAACTACTTCCATCGATTTTGCTATCATTAGTGCAGGGTCAGTGTGGACACGACTCCCATTTAGTCCTATATGAAACCAATGAATAAATATTGCAACATATGCTAGGTATATAGGTACAATACCAACAAGTGCGCACCCTAAATTATATGTGCAAAAGTACTAAACTGTGGAAACAAAGTGTATATGCGTTTTAGGAATATTATTTAAAATAAAATGAAAGTAATGCAGCCTCTACAAAATCCAAAAATATCCCAAGAGTCATGTTTAAAATAAAGAACATTATCCTTTATCTACAAACCCAGGACACTGTTCAATTACTTAGTTACCAACTGATAATGCCAGTCATATAGTCGCCCTGAAAATGGCTTGTATTTTGCTAAATCATTATCAAAACATTTTCATTTACTGCAATTATTATAATCCTTACACAGTATGCAATTTTGGGGGTTGGAATTTCATGCAGCTTAGAATGAAAACAAGGTTTAATTCATGTGTATTTCCCAAGATAATTAGCCTATAATAGCTTTGTATAGGAGTTTTCTAATGTGTAGTATTCATAGTAAGGTAACATGACAAAAATGCACTGTTTGGATGAGTTTTAAACCAATCTTGTACAGCAATCTGGAAGACTAGATTGCCAAAAAAGTAGTATCGTGGTTTCGCTTTGGATGTCAGGGTCATCAATAGATTATTCTGCGATACTTTCTCTAATAGATATAGTAATACAAAATGGAAGTAAGGTTTACTGAACAAGTGTTTCTTCAATGTGACATGATTCTATGTAACTGCATTAAATACATGATGGAATTTTAAGGTTGATATTAACCGTGTCCGTCTTTTCTTGTTTGTTGCAGTGTGAAAGTGGTTCCTGAGGAAACTCTGGCTCTCACCAGACAATTTGAGAAGAGCGAGCATTCCAGACCTGAAACACCGAACCAGCACAGTATCCTTGACAATGTACAAAAATCTGCCAAACCTTAGATAGATTGCAGCGAAATGCACTCCCGTGAACCTCTCTGACTTCCAGTCTATAGCTTTAAAAGCACACGTGTTTCCACAAGTCTATATTTATACCTACTGCTCATTTTAGTTCACCTAATGCGAATACTTGAAAGTTGCCATCCATGTGTGCATAACTGTGCAGGCCATTTGGCAAGAGCAACTTCCGTTACCAAAACCCTCATGTGATCATTGTCGTGGTTTTCAAACTAGTGGAAAGCCTATACCAACGCTAATTACAACTACCCTTCATAATGAACTTGTGTTCGTGTCGACAGAATAGGATTTCGACCTTCGCGTGAAGCCAACTTATTTGTTTAGAAATTCACTTTTCTGGTTCAGCAGTTGAATTGGATCTACTTTAAGATTTCATTAGTATGTTGGGTGCCAAGAAAAGCAAAGAATGGTTGGTAGGAGGCTTTTCACATGTTCATTGATGCGAACGCACAAGGCATCACGTGATGGGTGTTCACTCTTTTACTTCTTGCTTTTTGGAATGTAATTTTTTTTTCTCCACGGTTGCACCTTCAAAAAATCGATATATACTGTAGACCTTGGCTCAAGTTCAAAGTCTGCTATGTTTGGGAGAAGAGATGTTGGTGGAGTAGTAGAAAGCAGCCGGCAAGCCGTGAAACCTGTATGCATCTTGAGCATGTATATAAAAGGAGATGTTCAGCTTTGAAGACATGAACCGATGTAACTAATTACACTTGACTTCCCAAAATAAGACCTGTCCATGTCCCACAAGTGTTCCATCTATAGGTGCGAATAGAATTATGTACCTGCTAAAGTGCGCGGAAAGTGTACCGTGAATTGCCTTAACATCCTTGCTCAGATTTTCTGCTACTGGAGAATGTTGCATCAAAGTTTTACCGACCTTGTATACTAGACCTGAAGATGGGAACGAGGCAACATGGCGACGATGCCCCCGAAGAGAAACGACACCGACACATTGCAAAGTGCGCCGCAAGCACGTCCGCTAACCTAGGAGTAAGGTTGTGCGGCATGCAAGTACGTACCTATAACCGTAACCGTGATCGGTTCACTCGTTATACGATAAAGTTACATTTTATATTGGTTAATTTGCAGGTGTACCAAGCCGACTTTGGGGCTTACATATGCAAAGACAAGTATCACGGTCGACGTCTGAACGAAGAAGGTTTCAAGCAATCGCTGCATCAGTTCTTCCATAACGGATTCAAACTTCGCACCGGTGTCATTCTTAAAGTGATAGACAGTCTGAAGAGACTGAAGAAGGTGATAGAACGCCAGAACACTTTTCGATTCTATTCGGGCTCCCTGCTCATACTGTACGAAGGCTGCGATGCCGACGAAGGTGGCCATTGCGAGGGCAGCTGCTGCGATCCTGACCATTCGCAAAGTCACTCGGACACCTGGAGTGCCCAAGATAACGATAACGAGAGGGAGCAGGAGGACGAAGAAGATGACGACGAGGAAAAGGCCAGAGAATCGCAGGAGGAAGAAGAGGATGTCAGTCTGAGTTCCAGGTCCCGCGTAGCCAAACTCGCCCGTAACCGACCGCGACACACGAGACGCCGTGAGGTTTCCGAAGAAAGGGGCCTTGTGGATGTTCGAATGATCGATTTTGCCCATACAACCTACGAGGGGTACACCGGGGACTCCATGATTCACAGAGGACCCGATAACGGTTACATCCTCGGACTCGATAACATGTGCCGATTGCTGCGCGATGTCCTCGCCGAAGCCCCAGCTGAGAAGGAATAAGCTACCCGGTTACCAGGGGGTTAGTAAAACTCCCTTTGAAGCCTTCTCAAGTACAAATTGCACTCGGGTAGATTGTTGTTACCTACCTACCTACCTACCTACACCGAGACACAAAGTCCTACGGCGTTCGGTTACCCGCACGAGCGCTACCTTACGAGAGGTGTCCGCAAAGCGGGGGGTTAAAGTAAGTTTTACTGAAATGAGCTTCACTTGCTCCCAGAGACAAATTGTACTGTTTGGACTGAATATGGAAACCAGACTGGTGATTTTGTTGGCATTCCGATAGGAACCAAGAGAGGCCCAGCCACAATCGCTAAACGCACATGCGTGCGGCGTGGTTTTTCGTTCTTGGGTAATATTGGAATTTGGGGGTGCTGCTCATAGAACAATTTTGATAATTGCACTATATCCAAAACCCCAGTTTTAATTGTTTGTATTCCTTCATAGAGTATTCATTGCACTTGCGTGTCTGTCAAAATATCAGTTCCATTTGTCTACATTCCACGCGTGTTTTGTGTTTTCGTGTCGCAGCTTAATTGTACGCTATATTGGAGAAAATTCATGCAGTTTATAGACATGGTTTTTATATCTGGGAGTAAATCTGCGTGTCTCACACCAGCAATGTTACTACCAATCTAGGTAAAATGGAGAACGGACATCTGTTGTGGCCGTTTAATAACGTATAGGAGATGATAACTGCACCAACACACGTACGCAGTGAAAAAAGTTGCAGTTATTTAGCATGGCGTTATTTATTTTCTAATAAAAACCAAGGAAAAAGACTCGGCATAATTGTCAATAATAGTGTTTGTTGCCATCAAAGTCACCTCAGGTATATTGTATATCGATCCAGGGTGTTTTTTTGTTAGTTGATTTTAATTTAAGTTGGATGACTTCCGCATTTATATTTGCCGAGTCTGCAGGTTGCCGTAATGTAGTTGTGCAGCTATAAGTTATTGGGTAGTATGTTATTTAATGTGACATCGCAATGGAAATGCCATTTTTATAATGTATTGCAAATATAAAGCAAACTGTATTTTTCGCAATGCAGCATTTAAATATAGGGAAAGTACTACATGTACACTGTATTAATCGATGGTAGTCTCCAAGTTGTACGCAATCTGAGAATGATGCTCGTAAAGTATCAATATATTTCGATTTTTAAAAATCACAATTGTTGCAAATACAATTCACAGTCATGCATTAAAATGATCAAAGCATTTGGAATATATAATAAAAAGCGGCCTTTATTTATTTTGTAAATTACCATAGTTTGAATTCCTTTGAACTTTTCTTCTAGAAAAATGTTTTAAGTTTGTAAACTTCATTTATTTTCTATAGATCTCAATTGGATTTCTCCATTCATCACATTATTCATTTCAATAACCCTAAATAAATGAAATGTCAGAAATGTAATATTATATATTTATTTGTATGTGTAATAATATAATCTACACATCCATAGTTCTTCCAAAAAGATATTCTGCACTAAGTGGTACTAGTACAAGATGAATTTTACCAATAGAATCTTTACTGATCATTGCAGTAATTAATTGGAAACTTTAATTTTCTCAGATTGCGGTGCTTTTGGTTTATACCACATATGGTGAATTCTCAATTTTTCGACTCAATTTTTAATATTCACATCAACATATCGGAGAATGACCAGTTATTTTTTCCCATCACAAGATGTACAGTTTATTTACGGTGTTATATCAAATATAATATATGAAGGGACCTTCTTCCATCACTTGTAAAATCGCTTTCCAAAATGAACATTCGCATTTTATATACAGAAATGAAATTTCCTTGTAATATTGTCAAAAAATAAAAATACAAGCCAAAAATGCAGCTTAATTTCAAACAAAGGACCAATACTTGGAGAGTAATGCGTTTGTTTTGTTTCGAAATTATAATATATGCGGCAGCCATGCTGTTTTACCATTTTACCCAGTATTAATTGTGTAAAATCTAAAATACAGTGTTTTCTTTAAATTGTTAATGATTGTCACTACATTGGCGTTTTATTTGTTTGAAAGCGAAATTATAAATCAATGGAGTTGTGCATCCTGTGTGAAGAAAAAGATGTGATAAAATATTTATTAGTTACATGTTTGAAAGGTTGTCCTTTATATGTGACCGTGACAAAATACTGTATAATTTTGCAACTGGTTATTGCATTTTCCTTGCATTTCATATATTTAGAAGTGAAAATCACTCGCTGTAAATCCATTAAGCTTGTATATAATTATGATGTCATACCGGTCAGTTAGTCGAAACCATCGAAGGTGAACTTGTACAGTGTTTTTATCTTTTTAATTCTTATTATATACTGATTTTGGAGAATGTCACTTGACTTGCTTAAAAACCCGGTTGGTTTTTTTTTTTTGAAAAAGTAAAATGGCCAGCTTTTTTCCCCCAAAGGGTCCTATCATTTTTTGTTGTGCAGGTTTATACAATTTTGCAGCAATAATTTTGTACCTTGCATGATATGCAAATCCCACCCTGTGTGTTGCATCTAGTGCATGATGGTCCGAAACAAGCGTGGTTGCCGTTCATTTTCAAAAATATCTGTATATAATGCAGTTAGAAATAAAATATTTCAATTATATATATTACTGTGTGCATTCTTATATTTATTACGGTATTTTAAAACCATCAGATGCATATGCATATTTAGGTCCCTAAAAGGAATGATAACTGGATATCCAGGTGGCGCTGCAAAAAAAGGTAACAATGGAAATGATTGTTTTTATGAAGTGTATCCTCGAAAAAAATTCATCTGCGGTTTGGCCGTTTGAGAAAAAACCCATTACTACACAAAGAAAACCGTTTGTGTACTGTAGGGGTGGAACATTTTAAAGTGTTTGGCAGATGGCCTAATTGTGATCAGTACGTGAGCTTGATCAGACATTTGCACACCAGACATTTGAAACCACAAAATTCCTGTAGCAGATCTAAATGTTTTATATCCCACGTAGCAAGCATAATTATATAAATCGATATCAGCTTACATTTCAGTAGTCATTGTAGAATATACAGTACCTCCTAATTGCTAGTTGCAGCTATGTCCAACCATAGACATATAGGGTCCAACCAAAAAAAGGACCAAACCAGGAGTGATGAAACTGATTTTGAAACAAGTCACGTGTCTGCAGACACCAAAATGGTGGTGCCAAGTATATAAGAATATGGTAATTATCACGTCTAAAAATGTGGAACTTGAACAATTTAGTGGGGGAAAACTGTGAATAATTAAAGTAGCAGAAATATCAAAAGTATTCAGATTTAAATTAGTCCACGTTTGATCGAGTTATACAGGTTGCCATTTTATTTGGTATTTAAATGTTACCCATCAGCCCTAAAAAAGCAACTATACTATCACCACAACCATCCACCAATTAACTGCAGTAGAACTACAATTATGCAGTCAAATGAATGTCGAGTGTGATCCGGATAGATAATTGGGTTAATTATTAAATTCAGGCAATGTTTTGAAGGAAAACGCACTGTTTTTGTAATTTTTGCCAACTACCCTTGCAAGGTAGTATATAAATCTATTCATGCCTGTGAGGTCTCGTGCATTTCATTCAAAAATATATAAGTAATATATTTAATTTGAACTCGATATTTGTTCTTACTTTATTTGTTCTAACTTTATAAACAACATTGAAGTTTTCTTCTGGTAGGCATGTTTGTAACAAATGTTTCAACAAGATGAAGGGAACAAACTTTTTCCTGAAAAACTCTCAAGTTCTTTTATCTCCCCTCTTTCACCCTTCAATCCAAATTTACCCCGATTCACTATAATGAGCATTCTAATGTGATCATGCTGGCATTGCACTAAACTTGAGTTGTGACGTCACTGGCGAGGCGTTGCGAGATATAGCTTCAACACCCTGTACAATATAATAATTACTGCATATGGACGATATAGGGCACATGTGGCAAATGACGGCCAAATGAAGCCATCAAATGACTGAGCAGACCTCGGACAGCCGGAAAAGAGGGAGGGGGGGGGGGGAAGAGCTGAGTTTGGAGCAATGCACAACCCTGCCACACTATACCACCCCAAAATGAGACAACAAAGTGTCAATTACCGGAGCCGAAAAGTGCGATTTATGCAATGTGCCACGATTGAATGTCGACGTGCACCATTTATCTGGAGACATCATCAGGCGTAAAGGCGACTTATTACACGGGTCTGACTCAGAGTTGGAAGGCGCCAAAAACGCCACCCATCATCATTTCGCCTCGCATCGATAAACCTGTCAAGTAGGACCTACTGGATATACACCCAAATAGAAAGAGAGCGAGAGAGATTTAAATCGCAAAGGTCATCTATCCTTTTGTAGTCGTTGTTGTGAGAACAATGCACACCCAACTGATCAAAACTCAGCCTCCCTTTTCGTCTCAACTGCGATATATAACGAGGATCATCCATAAATTATGTCACACATTTAGGGCATGGCGGCCATATTGCAAATTTCCACTATCGCATGCAAGTGTGTTCTGTAATGTTCTATCACTTAGTAACAGCAACAGCGTTATAATAAACGTAAAAACATACAATTGAAACATTTTCAGTCTTGCTGCAAGCATGCTGCATGTCCCATAACTGTTTTTAACTGCAGCAGAGATTTTAAACATGTAACTATGATTATGTCACCGTTTCCATTTTTCAATATCAGATTAACAATGTTAGATAGTATTCAAAGAACATAACTCGAAATGTACACTTGTATTGGAAGAAATTAATATGCTAATTGCCATAATGTTTTATTTATAATATGCCACACCATATTAATGGAAATAGAAGGTCAAATATGTGGTTAAATAACTCAGCTCATAAACGATAAAAGAAACAAGTTTCCCAAGTTTCCGAGCAACAGTAGCCGTCACAAAACTGCAATGGACTTGCTGCCCAATCCATAATACAGCCAATATTTGACCCCATCAAACCTCCACATGTTTGGCCCAATGAAGGCTTCATGGCATTTTTGGGTGAAAGTTCAAATTATGATGAAGAGGTTATCGAAGAGTTGAAGATCTGGTTTTTCCAGACCATAGCGGAATACAGAACATTGTTACCAGGTGTAAAAAAGTTGAAGAAAACGAAGGAATGCTTTAACGGTACAACCCTATCCAACATCTTAAATTTACGCTGTAAAGATTAGCACATTTTATTGTACATCAATGTTATCCAAAGGAATGCAATAAAATTCCTCACAAATCAACTTCTTAATTACCCATTACTGTAACTTAACATACTTTGCAACTTCCACTGCTGAATAGCAACACTATAACCAGTCATAATATATCACTTATTTTCTCCTCTATACTGCATTAATTTCTATTCAAAGATGATGATAATAATAAAATAATAAATATAGTTTCCTATGGGCATAACAGCATCAACCAATAAAACCATACTCCATCTCCCTCACTAATAAAAATGAAAAATATCAAACACGACAGGAATTCTTACTTAACTTAATGTTTATAGAGATGCCATAACGTATTATTACAGCAGTCAAAGCTGGAACATCTCATTGGCATATAGGTGGTGTGGAATGGAGAAGAAGGGAAGGGGAGGGGGTGAGAGTTTGGGGTTTTGGGGGGTTGGGCGATCGTCTTACATCTCTGCAAATGTCGATATAGTAGTAAATAACCACTATGAACCCGTATGGCCTATTGCATATTGCATAGGCACATGGCATTTTAATGGAAATAGGCGGCGATGAGCGTGCTATAAAAGCAACCCCTTTGTAGCAGGCTTGCTCGTCGTACACCAAGTTAAGTATGAAATTGCAATCGATACGTCGATCGCTATGGAGAGAAAGAGGAGAGAGATGTTGGTTGACCTTTTGAGCAGGTCTAAGGCCAAATGGAGCCAGTCTTATCTGCATATAGCCGGCCGTTTCCGGACAACCAATGAACGGTTTAATTAAGCCAAGCCGCCACTTGACCGTCAATCAAGATGCTAGGCAGGCCACTATTGGCCCATCCCCCTCAAACCTCCTTGCACTGTCCAAATCACCCCCCCCCCCCCCCCACAAGCGCAGTTATGGGCCTCCTTCTCCCACAGTAATCGACTAATTATTTGAACCCGCTAGCACCTTAGGGACGCATGAATCAAGGAAAGGCCAGGCCCAAAAGCGAACCAACCGAGTCAACAACAGCATATGGGAGCAGTGGAAACTACATATTCAAATCGGCGATTTTCAACCGCAAAATTCAAATCAACCAGATTTATTAGTAGTGGCTGGCAAATTGGGAAAAATAGCCCAACTTATATTAACATGAATGAAGCATGCATGAAGGACATGTTTTCTGGGATCAAAGATATAATTCTAAGTGTTTCTTCAAAGTATATTCTCCTCGTTCAATTTCCTTACAAATATAACATAAGCATTTGCAAATGCAGTGCATCAGTAGAGCAAATAAACAATGAAAGGGCCGCAACACAAAAATAACATCATTTTCAATATTTACTTTCGCTACTTTTTTTATTTCCTAGTACGTGCATTATTTCATATTCATGGTTATATAATTTATTTTACAAAAATTGTTTGCTTCACAATTATTAGTATATTATACAGTAATACAGTATACAGTAATAATGATTATTTATGTGAATCTTATATTTGGGTGAATATACTGCAAATAATGAATCAACGTCATCAATTGTAATTATTTATTTATTTAATATAAATATCGACATACATGGAAATTTTCCCCGATAAAGTAATTTCAAACAGAAACTTTTCCTACATGGACACCGGTTATTATCCTTCAATTTTATAATTTATAGTCGTCACACCATCAAGGTTCTAACGTTTTATATGTTAGGTGATATACAGTATGGACCAAATTGCCGACCAACACATAAAATACTTTTCCACGTAAAGTTGAGAGCTTCACCCCGGAATAACCCTAACCTATTTGGATTGAAGAAAGCCAGGCCATTGTTTGCGGTTATGTGCCTCAACCCCCTGAAAAACTTTCAATCAAAAAATTTAACGGCAAATAAAGCTTTCGCTGACTTGGCTCACAATCGTACAACAATCCTAGAGTAAACGTCGTTTCAAACTTTCACGCATTCAGCATTTTCCTCCATCATGAAGCGGTCAGTTTGCAACCGCAGAAAAGTGGGGGGAAAAGGGGCAGAGGAGGAAAGGGGGGGGAGGGGGGTTTAAAAAAGGGGGGGGGAGAAAATCCCATCGCCATCATGATCGGTGCACTTGCAAGCGTTTTTCCGCAGGTCCGGTTTTGCCTTCACCTTCAGACCCTTCATCCGGTCTCCACTCGCATAACCGCAAATGGCAGTTGCTTGGCAGCCGGATGCGGTTGCCATGGCAACAGGATCTTTCATAACGCTTCTTTGCGGTCTCACAGTCGAACAGCACCGTCTTAAGGCGAGTCGCGCAACAACAACAACAAGCACAAGCTACCACCTGCTAAATTTAGTGCCAAATTAATTGCTAAAATACAAATCCCACTGTCAGTGTGCTGCAACAGAATGTTAATCCACACAAGTTTCAGTCAAGTGAGTCAAATGAATAACCCTCTGACAATAGAAAAGGGATTTAGTAAACAGTTTAATATGTATTATTAAAAACAATACTCATTTACATTTTATTGTAAATTTCTT
Source organism: Glomeris hexasticha (assembly GCA_034695945.1). Taxonomy (NCBI): domain Eukaryota; kingdom Metazoa; phylum Arthropoda; class Diplopoda; order Glomerida; family Glomeridae; genus Glomeris; species Glomeris hexasticha. Next base: position 17,717 of record JAQIWR010000235.1, read on the forward strand.
AAGAAATTTGAACCAGCAAGTGAGAAATTATAAAATAATTGAATTATGACTAATGTCTTACTGAATACGTTTCTTTATTATGTTCTTTACATGGGAAGCTAGCTAGTATTGAATAATAATGCGCGTTATTGTATTAATAACAAAGCCTCCATGTGAATACAATAATTAATATATACTGAATTAAAAGTGCATCATATTGCTAGGGTTTTTTTTAATTTTCGCATACATAATTTTGTAATTACACAACTGTATACTGATTGGTCTCTTTATATATATTTCAACTAGTTTTAATGTTCAAAATATGCAAGTATAAGGAGCACAAAGCCACTGAATGTGTATAGTTCCCCACGAATGCAATATTAGGCTAACATATTTTCTGGGGAAAAAAATATCATAGTTTTTTTTACAAATATGACTAAAATATGCGCATAAAATTTAAATATTAATGTAATTAAATATTACTTTTTTAAATTATGCTAAACACTCAACACTATAGACATAGGTTTAGACAAGAGTGACTCTGACCATAAAAATATCCAGCTAATAAGTTAGAAACAAAAAATAAATCCTGGTAATCATTATGCTATACAAGTATGACAAGCAATACTATGTACCCTATATTAAAAAATAAAAGTTGGCAGGATTTTTCAAGCCATGGAAACATTTTGAAATCCCTCATTAATGAGCTCCGAAATACTACTAGCGATCGAGCTATAATGAAGTAAAAAATCAGCTGAGCATGACTTCCAAGTTTATTTTATGTAGTTTTTACATTTGCTCTCATCGAAAGCACATCAAAAAACGCCAACATAACACTAATATGTTTAAATTTACGAGATATTTCATCTTGTATCAGTTTACAATTGTAAAAATCGTTAAAATATTTGTAGTTCACGGGCTGTTCATTAAGTATTTGGAAGATTTAGCATTCCACATCAACCACGGCAACGTGATTTCATAGAAACTAAACGCTTACTATTGGGTGTTAATTACATGATCTCACTGTGCTTAATTAATTAATTTAAGTGGTACACGTCTTCAGCTCAGATGTCGTTTACATATAGGCATTCAAAAGTTATAGATTGTAATATTAGACAGTATTTACGACAAAGATGTTCATCAAATTGCTAGGATTAATTAACGTTAATATATAAAATCTTAATTGGGTTTTCTGTGCAATATGCAATATGAAATATCAGAGGTTTTAAAATTTCACCGTGTCTTGATTTGCATGCATGCATATCTTGCGTGCATCTCTACTGTACAATAAAATATATAAGGCTGACTGTATACTTGAACAGTTTAGCAATTTACTTTTAATGCGGCTCATTTGTTATAATCGCACCAAAAAAACCATTGCAAGAGTTTCGATAGCAGCATTAAAAAAAGGAAAGGGTGAAAAAAGAATTTCACATAATGTGCTACCACTTCAGATAGGGCCTGAATTTGGCACTTTCATACGTTGAACTTTAACAAGCACCCAGAAACGAAATCCTTTTTCATCCCACGTTTCACGTTCACTGCTGAAAAGGTTATATATTTTTTTCTCTCTTCTTGGACGGATAATGTAGGAAATGGGTAAATTTATTGAGAAATAACTGGCACTGCTAACGACGATCTTCCGGCTTTCCAGAGCTAGATAGGTGCAAGGGGCCTTGGGAAAACTCATTTCCACCCTGAAACTACTACACAACTGGACGTTCAAATCTGAGCCGCAGAGAAAACGCACTTCAAGGGGTCGCTTTTGGACGGAGAAGACAGCGTTGGACTCGGACACAAAAATCGACCCTTCAAGTATTGACCCTGTGGGAAATTTCGCACCACAGACCCCTCTTCGAACCCTTGAAGTCTCCACCATCCTGGTATACCGAGGGTGGGGAGAGAAAAAGGAGGGCAAAAATAAATAAACCCGGCAACCGCTTTATTGATTTTCGTAACAGTTGTGTCCAATCACGGCCAAGATTCGCCAGAAGACCAAACGTTACAGACAAGATTCACATTTTATTATTACAATTTTGTGCCGCTCACTGACCCGTCACCGGCCATCTTTTCGTTCCGTTTTTCAGCGTGTAGGTGGCGCTCTCTCCGAGATGACCGGAAATTCAATCCTGAAACTCTCGGTGGCCCTGTGTCATCGTCATCCAAATAAATTGTCGACATAAAAAATAACGACCATGTCGTCAAAACATGGATCTATATTATAGGCTTGCAGAGAGTGACTCGTCACGGTTAAGGGCATATCACATCACGTATCACTCCATCTCATTCATGCATATCGCAAATGTGATAATCTAACACAGACACTCTTGTAAGTAATGGTCCATTTCTAAACCCAAACGTTACTACAGATAAAGTGTCTTAAGTATAGACGTGCCATCTGATTTAGTGCTAAATGCCGACGACAGATGGCGCGTAACTCAACTCGGATCTTCACCCTTGATCAATAAATAGGCACAAAACCTGGGAATTTTTGTTGTTACATCATGTTGCTTTCCTTTTTGCCAATTATATCATTATTAATTGATATTTTTAAAAATCATAAATTACAAGCTTAGAAAGCTAAAAATCATTACAGATTTCATTTTTTCTTTCCTTACAGCACAATATCTCTCGTATGAGGGGTTTATGTGCAGTTTTTCATGCCACATATAAATACTAAGATTATTTGCACAAGGTGCTGAGAGATACTTTATAAAGGAGCTACACTACTTAATAAATATTTGTACTTATTACTCTGCAGAGTGTTGACAAAATAGTATCATCCTGTTTAATGCAAGTGTGCACTTATTTTGCATTGAATTTGCATATGTTGCATGCTACTTGAGGAGCTTAGTTAAATTCACTCAAGGACCAACTTAATTTATTAGCAGAAGTGGAGGACACTTTCAAGAGTTTAAATTCCTTTAATTAATTCCACGCATAAAAAGTAGAATGAAAAATGCATAAAAGATGAATTGGCATTATTTTCCTACAGTGTCATGCTATCGAAAATATAGCAAAGCTTTTAAGTGGTCCACGTGCATCTAGCAAAACAATGTTGCATTAATTAATGTGCAACTTTCATTAATATACATATAGCATACATTTTTATGAATTCATAATCATGCAAAATTCATTCCACTAAAAGGCACCAAAATAAAATTCATGAATTGGTCCGTAACAGGGTGGCCGCCCTGCAGTGCATAGTTATTTGCTGACGTCATTTAACAGTCGAGCATATGACTGCATCATAGCGCTTATTCAATGAATTTTCTACTGAAACAAGTGTAATATATTCTTTAATGTCCTGTATAATAATACAATTCATATTAAATAATTGCATTTCCCAGTAATAAATTTTAATGTTGGCACCTTTCCACTTGACACTACATGCTACAATGAATGCAAAAATTTAATTTCAAACGTGCAATAATTCACAGCAAATTTTTGAAGCTGAGCTGCGCCACAAGTTGTTTAATTTATTCCAGCTTTTAAGAAATGCAGGATATAAACTTTACATGGACTCTACACATCAGTTAAAATCATATTGATTTATCCGAATCTCAGAAAGATCACACACAGTCAATGAATTATACTAAAACTGTTATAATTAATTACCAAATTTCAGCTAGATTATAAATGCGTTTCATAAAGGAATTAGATCGATTAAATCAATGAGGTAAAATTTAATACAACGTTAAATCTTTTGTTTATTATTAAATCAGTATGAAACGTATAGTTGTGCGAATCGATTCAATTCCATTGTCAAATGCTCCCAGTAGGATTCAACCATTGCAGTTTCAAATTGTTGCCTCATTGATCTAGCTGTTACATTGTTACGTGAAAATTATAATAACGACTTTGCTGAAATATTGCTACAAAAGTATATTGAATCAATGACATTATATGCAAGTTTAGCATGTGCTAACAGCTAGCAGCTAATCTTAAGATACGGTATCAAGATCGAGTTAATGTACATAAGTGGTTATCTTGTTAAGATAAATGACTAGCTGTATCTAGCAACATTTTAAATGCAAATTAAACCGTACAAGCCTTAGAATCTTAAAGACACTGGGTTTTAAAACATCGATATTTCATGGGATTTGCGTTATATCCCTATAAGGAGACCACTGCAATTATCCTACCCTTCTATTCTAATTTAGTGTTATTCTGTTCTAATAGCCACATGCAATAACCACGCCATTCACATTACGATGACTATAGTATAGTATGTGCATAAAATATTATGATTGGATTTGTGTGGCAATGTGCCCCACATTTTGTTTTTGGATTGACTACAAGGCCCTTTGAAGACTATCTAAATGAGGATATGAATAAAGAATACAACTACACATCATTAATAAATACTTAATTATTTCACTTTTAAGATGTCTCATTCTTTTTTTAAAAAAAAAAAACAAATTGAACATAAGAAAATAGGCTGTCATGACGTAACTTATAACAATGTCATGTTTCTGTTTGTAGGTGAAGTAAAAGGAGGAACACATGCAAAATCAGTTATGTATCTGAGTGGGTTAGCAATGTTTTTCGGTGTGTGTCTGCTGTCTTTTATATCCATTAGAAGACTTTTTGCTTTCGGTGGGCGCCGTTTGATAAATCGGGGGGCTCACCTCGGTTGGACGATGTAAATCTGTGGGGTATTTTTTGGCGAAAAGGCGATCGAGTGAGAAGAATAAGAAGAAGCGATAAAATAAAAGGGATGGCCCTAGCTGCCTACCCTAAAGGCAATAGGGAGTTCAAAGGCTATTACCCTACAATATACACCCCGATTCAATTTCATCGCGTATTGCCTCCACATCCCACCACCATTTTGCTGACATTTATTGAGCGCCTTTCTGACGCCAAATCTTGTCTCCCACCGACCGATCAACCGACCATGCAACACAAACAGCAAAACAAAAACACATATTCATGCTTTTCCAGGACACTTCAATGTCCAAGACTTCAGTTGAACAGTAGTAAATAAAAATCCCTTAACCCAGTCCTAAGTTTAAAATGTCATACTATATATGCACACAAAAGAGTAAATGCATAACAAATATTTTAATATGATCAACAACAACCTGACAAGCTTCTTTTGATTCATCCTCAGATCTCTGTTTGAGATTATGCAACAAGTGTTTTCCTTACTTTCCAAAATAGTCTGAACTCTAGTCTGAACTTTGCAGAAATAGTGAAAATCAGCCTCTTACTCATAATATAAGTAAAATTGTAGAAATATTATTATTTTCTTTTATAACAATTTTGCAACTTTTTAAACACCTTTACAGTGCAATTCTAAAAAAAAAAGCAAATGTTTTCGGCCTTATTCCAGTTCAGCAGTGTAAATGATGCTACAAATGGGCTTTATATGTTTAAAAAAACATTATTTTCATTGCTTTACAGTCATTCTATGTTATTTTCTCAAATTACATTTTTCTTGCAAGGTACACATTTTTCTACGTGTACACCAGTGGAGCCTTGAGTGGAGTATGGGCATTTTTAAACTCGGAATAACCTCAGGAATACGACCCTCGAAAGAGAAAGAAAAAACCTGTATAGGTGCATTGCGTTTTGAATTTCAACTTGCAGAATGTGAACAGCTGAATGGCTTATAGCGAACAAAACAAAAAATGGGGGGTGACTTGAATCCACTCGTCCATGCGAAACACCCAATTACCATTGGTATTTGGCGAATAAGAACCGTCTCAAATCAGGCAAATGTAGCTTGCGTTTATTCCTTTCGTTTCCATTCCATTTCCGAACTTCTTTTGCAGCTCCGATTTTTATTTGGCAGGCCGAAAAGGCGAAAAGCCACTGCGATTGCTTCGAAGCTGAGTGAAGAACAAGAAGAAGAAAAAGAAAAAAAAATAGAGCTGGGGAAAAACTGGATGAACTGAACTGACTATTGGAGAAGAAATAAGGGGCAAAAAAGACAATATCTTTAAAACCAGGCAAACATTTGTGGCGATATGCAGAGACGCAGCATAAGATTCCCAGGAGAGGCAAATGCAAGAAGTGGAGAAAAAAATAACTCATAGAAGAGAAGAGAAGGAAAAGCGAGTCAAGTGAGTCAGTCACGCAACCTCATTATTAGAAAAATCCTCCTTTTAGCGCAACCAACAAAAAAGTATAGAATCCTCGCACGAATGAACCTCTACAGCCTAAACCAAAACTACTTCAACAATGAGTGTTCTTCAGCAGCAACAAATATTGATTAAAAGTGCGCTTATATCAAGATATTAGTTCTCCACATTCCCCATTTCCCAATCAGTAGTATTAAAAAGGAAAAGGAAAATTAAAATGCAAAACCTGAGATTAAATCTTTAATAATTTTGAGATCTTATATCGAGACATACATAGGTACTGCATCAAAATGCAAGATTTGCATACAGGGAACATTTTAAATTATTAATAACGTACGTGACCCCACATACATTTTTATATGTAGTAGCCATGACTTAAAGTTGCAGCTGCAATTTTTAGCAACTTTTTCAATATGCATACTTTTAAAACTGTCATGGATGTCCCTCTCAAAGTCCAATTTCTAGCTGCTGCCTTCACGTCACTCACATTAAATGTCGTATATACAAAAAATGCGTTTTATTCAGTGTATGCTATACCAAAAGGCAAACACGGGAAAAAACACAACATGAAAAATAAATTAATAATATATATAGATTGAGGTTACATGCAAGCCAACAAATTGCATCCCGGGGGTTGTTTATGACGTGATGTGACCCGCCTAATCCGTGGACACAATTGCAATTCATGTTTCCTTAGGGAACAACTTCGTGATCATCAAAAACATGCACCTATCTATAGGCTCATATGTGCACAAAGCAAAAAAACACAACCAATAAACTCCCACTGCTCCCACTATAGTGACTAAAAACAAATAAATGCTATATATATTACATGCTCCGGATCTGATCATCTTAAAGTTGAAATGACGTGAATATTTCATGCAAAAAATGTCAATTATAAAAGAAATCCATAATTGATCCTGCATGCAAAGCCTTAATTTTTAATTACTAATTTTATAAGGAAGGAGGATATTTCTTGCCTGTTTGAACACACTGCACATATATCTCATTCATAAACTTTTATTCTGTAGTTCCTTAAAAAAATACAAACCTACAGGAAGGATCATTAAAGGAGAACAGACACGGTTTTGTAACGTACCCTGATAAACTGTTTATAAGTTGTTGTTGTGTCCCTAAAAACGCTGGTGAATGCAGA
>JAQIWR010000236.1:0-24922 GCA_034695945.1 Glomeris hexasticha
TAATGTCACCGATTCTAGTGAGAATTTTTGCATGCAACATTCAAAATGTTTTGATTCAAACTTGAAAATCTGAGCACAGTCACCACAGTAGTTTTAGTTATATTAATTCTTCAAAAATCAATCCGCGAATGTAACGGAGTGTACATAGACCTTGCAACTCTCAATGGGAGGTATGGCTGGGCGTGACTATTTCGCCGAACTGCTTTTGCTAATAACTTTTTTACTATTTTTCACAAAGATTCCGTTCCGACACTCAATTTATGCAATGTTTTACTTTGTGTAGGCCAATTTTCAGGGTATGTTCCAAAACCGTGTCAGTTCTCATTTAAATATAAAAGGAATTTACCAAACCGATCCAAATAATGATAAGCAGCATCGGTATACCCAACTTGACCACGTCTGGGTCACCAGATATAAGAAATACCAATATTTTTTGTTATATTAATTATTTTAACGTCGCTCACCATGCTAAAAGCGGCAGAACGGCCAGCGTATGACGTCATGCGCAGAACAAAATTAATTTTCTGTTGTGCGCACCCCACATTGGCGCTACCTTTCCTATATTCTCAGTACCTTGCGCAAGGAGGTTGGAAGACGGCGCGCTTCCAACCTCCTTGTGGGCACGTCCCTCCCCTTTGGATGAAAGTAGACTCGCCGGTGCACAATACGGCGAGTCTACTTCGATCCAAATGGGAGGGGGAAGAACAAGGTTCAACGGGATTTGACGTCTTCTAAACTCTGGATAGAGTATCCATGTTTAATTTATTAATATTTTTCTTTCCCAAATGTAATTTGTCTGTATCGATCACCCTTATAATTGTGTCGAATTAATTTTAAATATAAATGTTACTCAAAACTTTTAAATAGAGATGACAAACCGTATGATGACGTCGAAACTTGGATATTCATCTCAATTGCATCTGAGTGGATCTATCATCTTACCATATATGGTTGTATAGCATGCAATAACGATTATCGCCTTCAAGTAGATACAAAAAATATCCATGCAACGTAATTAAACCCCGAGGTCAACGCCTCCTTCCGGTCATCATTTTACTCAATAAGCTTTTACCATTATTTGAAAATTATAAACATAATTAGTACATATTTGATTAGCAGCAGCTAGCAAAATGTGTTTCGAATAAATTTGTAATGAAATGATTACCTGCACTGCGAGAAAAGCGGCGAAAAAGAACAAAAACTGGACGGAGAAAACAGTTCGTGAAGACGCCATCGTTGAAAGAGACAGTAAACTTCGATCCAAGGCCAAAGAGCAAACTCCAATGTTTATTGCGAGCGCTGCCACCTAGCGGCAACGACACGCACTATGGCGGTACACTGACTAGCGATCGAGTACAAAACATTATTTGAAATTAATTTGGCACTTCGAAATATAGAATTATAATACGTGTCAGGATGGAATGAGTTCAGCCTAAAATAATAGATTATAAGCTTGCAGAAAATACATTAACTGCATTCAAATTTAAAGCGCAGTAATTTTTTAAGCATCAATTAAATTAATAGATTCTGGTAATTTAAGCATTGGTAGACATTTTCCAAGGCATCCCAGAAAAAACAAATTCTCAGTGAAATTCATTTAGCAGAAAACTGAGGTCAGAACCAACCTCGTATTCCTTTGGATCTTTACCGCTGGAAATCAATAAAACATTGGAATCATTCAAAATGGCATTCGACAATCTGACATAACATATACTAAACCGAAATGTGTTTTACTTATTAAAAGTAAATATTACCCCACAAATAGTCGTGCACTTGTAAGCCCGCATAGAGTTATTCTGTCATCTTCTACGGACAGCCAGCTTCCCTCTCGCAATCCCTTTAAAAACCATATCAAATTAATTTAATGTAATATAAAATGCAATGCTAAAAAATAAACCAGGAGTAAATGCTTACTAAAACGGGTGGATTTCCAGGAATCTCTAGATACTGCAAGATCCTTTCGTCACGCGTTTCCTATTTTGGTTACACGGAAATAACTTAGTGAGAACGTGTGTAATTTAGTAATGTTAGTTATATAAAATTTAATGGTTTTTTTGGATCGAAACAATTCAAATATAAGTTTTAATTATGAAATGCATGGGAACAAGTGAATTTTTGTTAATCCATTAATGCATTTAATCATTATGTAAATAACCAACTTACGCCTTTATGTTCCGAGTTTGGATCTGGCTGCACATAATGGGGATTAATGTTGAAAGGAACAAGCCCCAGTGCTTCCAATGAAGGTGGGTGCACTATCGGCATGTCATTGGTAGTGCAGATACTTATTGTGGCCACATTGGTACCTGCACTTGACCCCACATAAGGCACTCCATCCTTTAAAAAGTACATCAGCATTAGTTTGTTAACTTTCTCATATATTAATGATAGCAGATATCATAGGGAATTAAACTTTCATCCTTTAAAGATGTATAGATATGCTATATCTCACCTCTAAAATTCGCTTTTGGATTGGCTTTATCAGGTCGTAATCATATAAAGCTTTCAATAGCTGAAACGTGTTACCACCACCTAATTAAAGAGAATTACATTAAAGGATATTCACATTACTCACAAATAAACAACAATACAAACAAGGCACATTTCCAATATAAACCAGATTTTTTAAAATGGCCATCTGGTATTGGTAATTAATACATGGAAACAATTTTCATTCACAATAAAATATATACTTTCCCACAAATATCGCTTGAGCTTCAGCAACAGCTTTCTGAGCATCTTCTGATTCGTGAATACTGTCAACCTTCACACCTTAAACAGCCGTTAAAAGAATATGTTTAGAAATCGAGTATGCAATGCATGTCACAAATTTGTGACATGCATACTCTAATTATAATTTATATAATTACATATATACCATATTTTCCTAAAGCGGCGCGAACTGTTTTGGCGTAGCCGTCGGTATCCCTGAGCGCATAGGGTACAAATAGTATCCGAGATGCGTCAAATCTGTGCGAAGTAAACTGCAGTAAATATAAACGTTCCATGAAATTATAATTCACATTTTTTTCAACCTTTGTAAAAACTCTTTAAAAAATTCCGCACAGTGTTCAAAATAGCTCCTTCCGTGCTGTGTCGAGTTTGAAATTAACATCAAGTGCCTTGGCATGATTAATACAATAGTGTGCAAACCAAAACAAATAAAATTTGCGTACGTGCGCGTCGGTCGAATAATAAGATATAAAAAATGATCGCAGCGCCACCTGGATCGCGGTCGAGGATAACTCGGATGCCAATAGGTGGCGCCATGATCCCAAAAAAATCGGTATTTTCCTGTCCGTGCAAAATTAACGTAATCAATACACATTAATGTATTTATCAATACAATTCAAGAACATGAATCTCTAAGGCTGCGTTTATGCTTACTGTTTTCATATTAAGCTCTGTCGGATTTTCGGTGAACGCGGTGGAGGCTAGAACTAATTTCGAAGTCTGGCGATTTTCAGGTTGAACCTGTCAAGACTTTTGTCTGGAAAATGCATTTAAAAAATGCAACGTGAACACAGAAAAATCTATTTTATTGCACGGTTCGAAAAAATTGTATTTAATTTTTGAGGAACCATTTAGAAGTTTCAGACAAAAACGGTGTCGGCGACGCACTTCCAATTTTTTCCCGTGCTGTAGAGCCACTGAAATTACATATATTTTTAACCGAGTGAATAAAATTAATTCACCTTATTTGAGAAATAAAAATTGAGAATTCGTTTACGCATTTCCGCACATTTGTTTAGCTCAATGTTTAGTCAGATAAAATTCGCACGATTCACATTTTTATTGAAAAATATCGTCTTTTGCCGAATGCCGCGCCAACAATTTACAACAAAACTCGCATATGAGATTGCCAGTGAATATAATTATATGTACAAATTGCATCTTTGTATATGCCAAAATGATTATAAGCTACCCACAAACTTGAGAACAAATATAAGGTGCAGCAATCAAGCCTTATCAGTGGTTTGGAGGTATCCAAAAGCAACTCCAAAATACAAAAAAATCATTCTTGGTTATAATTTAACAAAACTACATCACACATTGGTGTACAAGTATTAATGGTACATGATCATAGGCATCATTGAATCATTGCAGTGAGCATAATCTACTGGCTTTGCTTCCCAAGAGAGGATCTACCATGGCAGCTCTCCTTGCCACAGCTGCAAGTAACCAAATTACTGTCAAAATATACCAAACTCTAATAGTATTTTGTAAATATTAATTACCCTCCTTGTAGATGTCTCTTGCAAAGAGACCAGCTGCCAATGGAATGCTATGGATTAGAAATTGAAGACCTCAATATGCATACCAAAGGTAATAAGTAGAGCATTGCAATTGGTAACTTGCTTGTCTTTGCCAGGTGACACGAGCACTTCGAAGAGTCCGTAAACAGGTTTGTGGTCGGAGACCGTGACCGCTGGCACAGCATTGTACGCAAGGCACTCGACGGTGCCTTTTCTTCTCGCACGAAACAGAATCCGGTCCTAGCGAAATAAATGTTATGCTTATACAGGCTACAATGCGAACAAATAGTTACTAGTCACTCAACAGTGTATCCTGGGGTGCGTTGTTTGAAAGACGTGTCGTATGTATCAGAACCAATATCGAATTTGTATGTTGGTTCGAATTCAATATCGGCCTCTTGAAACCCTTGAAATATTGCACCTAAATATCCGAATTGTTTCATTGTTTTAATTCCTAGCAACATTGTTAATAATTCAGACATATTTGGCAATTAGCAATATACCTTCATTCATAGTCTTCCTCAATTGATCATGAATCAAAAGCTCGCCGTATTCCCTTGACCCGTTTCGTCGCTGCTCGTTCACTACACGCAAAACTTGCTCCCGTTTCAGACCAACCCTGAAGTTCAGATCACCAAACCAAAACACGCAATCAAATCTCTTGGTAACATCTGCAACACCAGCCAAGTTTCACTGTCAGTAAACCATAACTCGTGTATTTCGTAAGATGCTCGATTCCAGTCACAAACCATTCGGCCGTGGCCTCTCCTTGGTTGGAAGATTTTTCGGAAGATCAATACCCAATCGGCACTTCTCGAAATCCTCAATTCTCTCTTTCAGTTGATCATCGTGAGCTGAAACAAGAGGGACACGCACTCAGCGCTTTAAGTCGGCAAAACAGCAGAAATGAGGACTCTATTCAAAAGCAGACCTTTGAAGTGAGAATTAACGAATAGGAACGTGGTCCCAAACAGTTGAAGGCTAATGCCAAGCCCACCTTTGGTCTTCACAAGGGGTCTCGTGATTAGAGATGCATCCTCAGCTTCTGCGAAGCGCATTAACTATTATGAGCTACACGTGCCATGTGGCTGCAAAACCTAATAATTACCGGAGCAAAACCATATTAATTCCCTGCGGATGAACACTGCTGCATACAGGGTTCCCACGACAACCGAATGCAGTAGGACGTGCGAGAAGCCAACAGTTTCTTGCAGGGTCACTTCCCATTCCTCTCTGCAATTAAACATCATCAAAATCACCAAAATAGTCATTTCAGGCAACGAGTACGTTACAACCTAACATGTATAGGAGGAGACATTGCAAGCAGGTCTACTAAGTGACAACAAACATTTTGATGACCACCTGTTGGTCTGAAACTCCTGGATGCCTATTGCGTACATCTCGGGTACTAGTTGAACCTCCGCAGGCAACAGGATGTCCTGAAGGCACGTAACACTGGTGCATGAACCTGGTACGCAATTCATGTTCCATGTTGTCACCAGTAACTTGAGCTTTCGGTCAGCCAAACTTGCATTTAGCTGGCCAACACCTAAAATCGAGCCCCAGCTGGTTGCACATCCCAATAGAAAATTCCTACAAAATAACGTACTTAGATTCATTAAAAAGTTCAATATTACCTGTTGTGGTTGTTAGGTATACTAGAATTTGCAGTAAAATACGAGATGCGCCTCGTTTACAGATCATGATTTAGACTTTAGAGCGGACAAAAATGAAATGTATGTACCTGCTTCTGGCTTCTGCAACGCTTATCGGCGGAACACCACGAGGAACGGCGCTCCTGCTAGAGAAAAAGGCTGCCCCTCTTCCGAAAGTCCTTGCAATATTTTGATCGCAATCGGCGTTCATCGACGCCATCCGCTGATCAATACGGTTCAATCCATCGCCGACAGATTCCCTCATACAAGATGAACGATTAGGCGCGGTTATTGCACGTCTCGCATTCGGATTTGCATCACAATCGCCATTTTGAGCAATGTTCCCTTTGATGCCATCGTAGCCATTGCAATTTTCGGGTGATCGTAATCGTTGCAACTCTTCAACCCCGTTTCGAGTATTTTCTTGCGCCGAATGAGTACCGCCGTTGTTATCCCCGTTTTGATATGCCATCGTCGATCGGCGATCGGTACAGCGGTGGAAGAACGGCGGTCGGAAAACAAGTGCCGAAATAGGCCTAAACGCGTGCCTACTTTCGAATGTGGCAGAAATAGGCCTAATCAATCGCTGCTACATCACCGTTTCGACGATTTTCGGTCCAACTTCGATGTGTTTACATAAATCCGACGGTTGAAACGTTGCTCGAGGTGTTGGAGCACTCGTGCGAATGTGTAACGACCTCATAATAATGCTATCGGTTTGAGGAGCAATGTAATTGCGACGTTTTTTTTAAGTAACCGTGGCCATGGCTGAGTAATTGTCACCTTTGTGCTATTTATCCTCACGGTTGCCCAACGTATCCACCAATAAGAACAGACCTGCTTTATTTTCCAACGAGGTCGGTCAGCAACTGCCACAGTAAATTTGTAAGTGAATTGACAATGAAGACAGGAAACGCGAGCAATCATCCATGAACATACCAAAAAAATTAGCTCACCGCGTGTTTACGTCGTCGGGGTCGCCATGATCGCGAAAATCGGAAATCGATTATCCGATTGTTTCGATAACGGTTTGACGTCACGCGCGCCATCTCTCCCATTGGTTAACATCACGTAGGCGCCAATTTCAAATGAACAAACATTTCTTTGTCATCACCTGAAATGTGACTGGGCATGTTTGCGATCCAATACGATTATCCTAATAAAAACTGCTATTGTGCATTCTTTTGTCATCCAGTGTATTCGTTTTCGTCATTACTGTATTAAAGTTGCATTGATCAGCAATATTTCCACAACACGGCCCTTTAATAAAGAAGGAAGAATTTATTGTCCTTCTCACCTGGATAAATCGTTATTAGCGCACTCGCAGCGTTTTCACACCGGATTATTCTTAATTCATGTACAAAAATGATTTCAACAAAAATACAACGTTCTGTAACAAGCGATTCGATACACTCAACTTCAAAACGACGAGGACAAGAAAGTGGGAAGAGAAATGATCGCACTCCGATAATACGAGCAAACAAACTATTTATATATATATGTACCCAGCAATCGATTAATATCACAACCACATTTTTACACGCTCTTGGCAATGATTAATAGAAACAAAAGAAGGATAAATCGTTAGGCGCCATTTTCGGACACTGTACAAAGCCTATAAAGTGGGCGCCATATTGGACCCAAAGAGAGGCACGCATATATTCACTGTTCCTTTTCGTACCCATACGAGACTATCAATCGACTGGTAAAATCACCATTCCCCATAACGAAATATGCCACCTTTCACATTTGCAATGTGACGTAATACTTCCGATATTTGGCCGTCAAAGCAGGAAACAAACCCAATTCCACGGCCCCAAGTTCCGAAAAACGAGCTAAATCACCAGGTTATTGGCACTTTTATAGCACATCACACCGTTTCAGATTTAAGGCCGGTATCGGTTCAATCATATTAATGTTCATTGCTCACTTGTGATGCCATTCATTGGTTAAATTGCCCAGTTGTTGACACTAACATTACTGCAATCGAAGAGCATAATTCATTAAAGTAACGGTCAAAATGCCAACCTTATAGGAAAAGATCCTACTTGAAAGTGCAATTGTAAAGTTGCACCAATTTGTTATAATTAATGATTTCTAACATAGTAACAACTGAGCAATTTTACCTTCTTGAACTGAAACTTGCACTGCCCTGTATAATTACAGTATCATAAGAGAGGATAAGCTCCGCAAACATTTAAATAAGTATGGAAGATAACCAGCTTTTGATATAGTGATGCAGCTGTGACCTATGACATGAAGAGAGCGATTGATACCAATTAAAATACAAATTACAACAGAGAATGATTGGTTAAGCTTTCCTGTCACCGATAAGCAATGTACATGGGACATTTGGAGGATAAAGGGAACGAAAAGAATTGAAAACACCACTACTAAAAAAATGCTACAATGGCCACCATCTTGTGGCCCATATGCCACCAATTCCATTAACATTCTATTTGATACTTACAGCAAAAATCGGAAACTCGGATCAAAAATAGAAGAAGTGAAAATGGAGCAACTCCATTATGACGATCCATTGTCATATTTGGCTAACACCATTTTGAAAATACAACTTGCGATGTCTGCACTATACGTAGTACGCTTTGAGCCGTTCGATTTCGGAATGCATTATGACTGACGTAAAGTCAACTTGACCGGAAGGTAAGATTCGCATCACTGCAGGGCTAAAACCCAGGTTTTCAAAGAGAACATGGGATATCACCATCACTTATACACAGCAGAGGCATTTCCCCCTGCCATTGTAGGTATTTGTGCAACTTGGTGGGCTTATTCCTATAACAAAAATAAAATAAAATCATAAACCAACGGGGAGTTTCCTTAGTAATTAGGCTTGAAAGGATTTTGAAAGTTTTTTGTTTCTTGGATTTATTGCGCCAGCTTATTATTTGGATTTTTCCTCATTGCTATTTGTAGTAAATTATCAAACAAATAATCCATTCGCTCCTACAAACGCAAAGAGATAATATAGGAATTAACATGCAGCTATAATTTCTCGTTTTGTAACATACTAAGTTTGCACCAAGTTGCATTGTTTCTTTCTCAAACATGCCATATTAAAATACTGGATGAACGAGATTGCAAGTATTGCCCATCAAATCCCGCACAACTGTCAACTCCAAGTTTGCATCTTCAGTGTCCTTGCATATAAAACCAACCGGCTTACATCACAGATGTACAAACAGCAAGCAGGATTGAGAACTTCTTTGCTACTTAAAGGGCTGCAAAAATATAGTTTGTCACATGCAATATATGATAATACATGGAAGAATTTCTTCACTAACAAAGAAAAAGTACTCATTTGCATACAAGACATTCCGATCCTGCTTGCTGCATCCAAATGTCACAATCTGTAAAGAAGCGTGCAATCGTTTGGCATCGCTTGAGTTTAAAGCAGCGGGTAAAAGGCCTCGTGAACGTATTCAACGACGTCTGCATAAAATTCGTATTATCTGGCAGCTCATTGCCCACCCTGATTTCTGAACTAATTTCGATAATATGCAACGAGCGGATGTGGGTTTCAAATAAATAGGCCAATGAAAGTGAAGGTGAAACGATGCCATCGTAGATGGCAACATCATTATGCAGTTCGTGAATGTGGGAACTATTTCCCCAACCCTAACAGCTCGGACCAGGTTTGTATATTATATCTAGTTATCGTTAGTTTGGTAGGAAATGTGATATTGAAATAAGATGGATGCAGGGTTCTCCACAAGTAGGTGCTATTGCTCAAATTTGCTCTCGCAAACCTCCGCATTGAAAATATTTATCAAAGGGAACCCATAATCTCATTTCAACAGAAGCGTATCACATAAATGGCCAAGAACCTCGCAAAAAGACCTTTTGTAACAAAGAGTCGGAGGCTTTGAATGAAATGCAACACCTACAAAAGAAATTACTTAAGGGGGAACGAAGCGCATCGGTGGGTGGTTGGTGATGAATGACGTTTTTCCGAGCTTCATAAACTGGTTTTTGGAAATTCGGCGCTGCTCAAGGCCAGCAGGGGCCTTGATCACCATAAAATTGGGCTAATTAGTTAGTAAGGCGATCTTTTATTTGCCGTATTGTTTGTAATTGTGTGGTTTATAGCGACCTGAGAAATAATTCGTGAATATTGGCTACTTTTGGTCATTTTTCCGGTAGTACGAATTAGTTTGTTAATTATCGGAAGTAGATAATCCAAATCGGTTTTCATATTTAATTTTTTGCATGTTATTCCACAGATAACTGCGTCTCTGATTTTTGGATATAATTGATAGATTTGTTGTTATGGGACAAAAAGTATTTGCACTGAAAATTTTAAAAACCTATTTTTCGCTCATAACAAAAATTCTGTCAATGATATCCAAAAATGCGCGACGCAGTTTATCTGCAAACCGATTTTGATTATCTACTTCCGGTAATTAGCCAACTAATGCGTACTACCGGAAAAATGGCCAAAAGTAGCCGATATTCACGAATTATTTATTAGGTTGCTATAAACCGCATAATTAGAAAAAAATACGGCAAATATAGGAGCGTCTTTTTAACTATTATTAGGCCCAATTTTTTGGTGATCAAGGCCCCTGCTGGCCATGAGCAGCGCCAAATTTCCGAACACCACTTTTGGAAACGTTTAAAATAGTGTTTCCCCACACCAAAAACGTCACACGCTTAGTCTCGCCTTCATATTTCTGCAGAGTACGCGGTCGTCACGGCTGTTAATTTTATAAAAGAAAGAACAACTGTGACAAATGCCCGAGCGCTTTACAGAAATACTTCATACTTTCTCTCGGTTAGAAGTTGCACAAGTAGATGGCCGGTGGTATTTCGACAAAAGACTATGAGAATGGGAATGATAATGAATGCAGTAGCTATGTGATTTAGTGTTCACCTCTGAGCAACTCCATGAGCAAATTGAAGCTGGGAACTTCACCTTCACGGTGCTTCACAGACAACGAGTCTTTGCCGATTTGGCAAGTGCGCTCCAATTCTGGGATACGCAGTAAAAGCTCCCCGAATTTGCTTGGGTGTTCGCCGAAGTGCGACATCGTGTACGTCTGCAGTGCCTGAATGACTTTCTCCTGCGCATGCCGCACTTTTTCCGGCTCCTTCAGGCCAACAACATCTAAGAAATTCAGTTTCATTATACCGCAGTTCAACATTGGCGATTGCAGAACGATTATTGCGTAACAAACGTGCAACACGTACCGGATGTGAGAAGAATTATGACCTTGAGACAGATGTACTCGTACTGGTCGACTCGAAGTCTTCGGAGGTGTTCGGTGAGGTTGAGCATGCGCTCAATGATGGGTCCAAGCCCGAGACTTCGCGCTTGCCTTAATGAAACGCTCTTTCCCAACGACACGCGGATCTCGTCCGGTGTGGGTATCGAGCGGTAACAGCAACTGAGTAGCAACAACTGACACCATGAGTTCAGCAACAGGCAGATTTGGTCATCAATCTGTAATATTGATGGAAAAAAGTGTCAACCATACTACATACAAAACAGTAATCGATCGTATGTCTAATAACCGCATGCACCTGTATGTGCCTAAAAAGCGGTAAACTCTTGCACCATTTGACGATCTTATACAGGCGGTGGTCAGCGATGTTGCACAGATTACTGAAGAAGTCTGGGTCGGCCTCAGCAGGTTTTGTTTCGTAGTTCTCGGTCATCTTTTGAAGCTCACCTTCGCTGTAATGCCACAAGTGCTCCACGGCCATTATCTCTTGCATAAGTTCCGGGACAAACGGTTGCGAGTGTCGGCCTTTCGAGAATTCACCACCATTTGCCATAGAATCCGATTCGTCCCCAGACCTGGAGTCCTGGCTGCGACTCGCGTCCAAAGGGTGTCCGTGGCCACCTTCCAGGATGCCCTTCGAATCGCCGCAATGAGTGGCACTTGATGGCAAAGCGTAAGAGCACTGGTAAGTGCTCCTGCCTCCTCTGGTGCGGTCTTCTCGTATAGCTGTGCGAACAAAAAACCGGGTTAACATAACGTCTCCTAGGCTACACCAACATGCCGTAACTTGCCTTCGAGCTTCATGCCCCGCTTGAGGCACTTGTCAAACCGGCACGCGGGGCACTTTTTGCGAGTGGTTATTGATACTGGACAATTGGCTCCTCGGAGGCACACATAGTTCTTCTTGTTCTGCACGGTCCTCTTGAAAAAACCCTTACAGCTCTCGCACGAGAAGATGCCGTAATGGAATCCAGAGATGCGATCGCCGCAGATTGGGCACGGACTGTCAAATTATACATGTAGAAACTCATCCATTCACATTGAAATTTCCACTAACACCAGGTTTGGATCTAAGGTTAGACTTACCTGTTAATTAGCTGCTGCCGCGAGATCCCGGCTTGGCCAGCGAGTGCCGCCGCATGCTGCGCTAACTCTGGAGGAAGCCCATTGCGTTCATCGGCCCCATCGCAAGAATCTCCACCACCATCCGCTCCCGAAGAAGCATCTTCAATGAGCAAAACACACCATTGAAGTTAACATACTTTTCACTCTTCTCTAGTCACCTGAAGCAAGGACATGTAAACTAACCAGAAAGATGTTGCTGCTGCTGTTGTGTACCGGGGAACGCAACTCGATCCACCTGTCCAGATGAGGCTAATGTGAAAGATGCAGAAGATGGTGCAGGGACCAAGTGCCTTCCTTGGATTGGACTGTGCGTTGGTGAATACCGAACCGAACCACTTGGACTGCTGACCGATGAGTAAGGTGAACTGTAAGGTGACTCCCGTCCGGCAGGGTGTCGTGATTGCACAGGGCTTTGCGAAGGAGAGTACAGGGGTTCTCTACCCACCCCACTCACTGGCCCAGATCCAGCTGGGGAAACCCCAGGTAGGGCATTGGTAGAAATCTGCCACAAAAATGTTTTTCCTTCATTATGCAGATCGTTGTTAGTGTGTACGTACTATGAATTATTCACCACCTAAAATTCGCATTTGCAAACATTACAAATTCACCAACGGTTTATGGATTCTACAGATTCTTGCCCTTTTTTAAACAACTATTGGACTCCATCACTTTCCCACGCTTTCCCGGTGAGTGGCAACCCTGATATTTTCAATTATGTATCTCTAAGCAATACGTTGGATACGGTACCACAATTCATGCTTTCACCATAAAATCTTTCAAATCGATATGATGACTCAACACGTCATACTCTTTCCCATCTCATATTTTCAGAAATGAGGCCACAATTGGACGCATGTATGTATATCAACGTGCAAATTTTTTTATTACCTGGGAAGGAGTAGGGGAAGGTACCACCGAATGTCGTGCCTGCACTGGGCTTTGCGAAGGCGAATAGAAGAGGTGCCTTATCTGCTCAGGGCTGGAAGAGGATGAATACGACTGATTGTTACAGTTGCGCGGCTGCAGAGGAGACCGGTTCGCAGCAAAGAAAGAAGCGGTTGAGGAGGTTGCGACCACCGTGGCAAGAGGATCGGCTGTGGTTGTCACAACAGCAGCACTGGGTGCAGTTCGTTGAGGTTGCTGCGAGAGTCCCGGGTGGGACAATGGCAGCGAAGAAAGACTTGGGACGCAAGGTGCCTGCTGCTGCGGTTGTTGAGACACGTTAACTAGTGGCCGCGTATGATGTACGAACATCGATTTGATCAATGGGAGTCGACGTCCATTCTCTTCAGGGCTCTGTAATTACGCAGGACATTTTAGATACGTCAACTCGCAGAGACATTTTCTATTGATTACTAAACAACCTTAACAAGGACGTGGTTAATAGCAGGACTCGGACCATCTTCCCGGTCACTGCCGTTGGTTGACATAGGGCTTCCTGGGTCCATGGCCATCACGTGGCTAGGCAATGGCGACGGAGACATAACATCCATGCTCTTCGCTGCATCGTCATCATCTTCTTGAGTTTCGTCCGACAACTCTCCTTCCCATGACATTGGCCTTTCTTTGTCTAGCTCAGTAGCACTTCCGTTAGTTCCGGAAATGCTCACCGAAATACCCCTTGGGCCCAGTAAGCCCATGCCGACTCGAGGCTTCTTCTTGCGCAGCACAACACCGCCTACTGTAGAAACGGTTGCCAGTAGACCTGAAATGATACCATCAAATCTATCAACATACAATGCAAACATTTATCGATCTCAACGGATTTGTGATCACAATATTAATTATTCAAATAAAGCTTACTTGTCATTTAGTTTAATTAAACTCCAGTGTCAATTTACACCACTTTAAAAGCCCAATTAATTTTAATAAGGGTGGCTTTAACTGTAATACAAGCATCAAAATTGTTGTTGTGCTGCGAGTTCCATGTAATCACTTGTATTAGCATACACTAGCCATACTTAACTATACACACTGACTTACTATACACACTGTAACATGTGCATAGATATGATAGACACGCACATGCATCAACGACGATAATTTAGGAATACACATTTCAATAATGCGTCAAAAAAGCTCACTGTGATTATAACGAAGTCTGCATATAACACAAAATAATCAAATAGTGTTTTTTAGTGTTAAATTAAACTAATCGTGACTTAATTAGCCTTGAAAAATGATCCTAGACATTTAAAAATAAACATAAGCAGTTGAATATAAAATAGTTCCTGTAATTCTTGTGACGTCAGATTCTCAGAATATTTACTTTCTGCCTTCATAATTGCAACAAGCACTTTTTATATTAAATTAATCGTTTCCTGAGCACTGACACAAATTTCATAATTAATGTAACAATTGAACCTTGGATTGAACATTAATTTATATTTATTTATGTAAAAATGTAATTTTGGAAGCGTTAATATTTACGTGCACAAAATTCAATAAACTTAGTAAAAAGCCATAATCGATGTAAAAATAGCGCCAAAAATTGCCCTGCCCACTTCATTTGAATTAGTTTTTTTCGTTTGACAGGTACCAAACAAATGACGAAATGTTAATACCATAATATGTTAATAGTAAATTAATTTATTGAAGATTTCACCGCAAGACGCAGGAACTCCAGTGGTGTCTTCGTTGCCTTCCTCCTCTCCATCGGCAACATCGGCTGTTCCTCCAATCACGCTGCCCCCTCTTGCATTGGTAACCGTAACCGTGGCGCCGTTCCCAGACCATGGTGGCCCCCTCGGCGGCGGACGGTGGTCGGCCACGGTACCCGAGTCGTTCATCGCGCGTTCATCGGCACTTTATACAAATAACACAACGTACAAACAAACACACACACATGTTATTAGTACAACTGGCAAACCGGACACCGATATTTTATCACCGCGACATCAACACACCTGCCCTTCCCGGGCTCCAAACAGTTCGGCAATCGTCACCCTTGTTATCGAAGCAACCCGAATACATTTGCGTCATCTTAAAACCATTTAAACACGGCCATGAATCGACCAGAAACCGGCAACCGGCAAAAAATTGCTCTACATGCGGTTTGGAACGCGCGACCAAAGGCGGAAGCGCCGCTGCCGCACGTTGTGCGTTCCATTCACATTCGAGAATCGAACCGAACCAAGGTTGCCGTCAAGGTTCGACTTTGCCCCACCCCGCCTTGCGCCGCACCCATACAAAAGTCACGTGACTCGGGCCAACACGGCTCTGGAGCATGGATGAGTCACCTCGCAGTCACCTCGCCGCATTCAACTAATTGCCGATCACAGCCTCCGATAAAACGCTCTACAAATGTCAAGAGTATTCAATCAAGGAGTTATAATTGTGTTCAGGAGCTCCAAACGCGTTCTGCAGAACGTCCTCGTACGACTCGAATCAAACGGCGCGCTTCTGCGCATGCGTGATCGCCTTTCCCGCCGCCATGTGCTGGTGGTTTTGAACTGCGTGCTATCGTGTTTTTCATTATGTTGCTACATTGAGGTACGTAGCATTGCGTCCGCAAACAATTTGATTCTCTGCAATAAAATCGTTTTATAATCGCATCGTGGTTTTTGCAACTCCCCGATTCAATTTTGCGTGGGAATTGTTTACGGACGCGATGCTACGAACCTCAATCAAGGAGTTAGAGGAGGCGAAATCGAAATGGCCGAATCGACCCCCATCCTGTACTCACTGATCGGTCTATTTACTCCATCATTTTAAAGCGAAGGCATAGGAATCTACACACTAGAATTCGCTTTAAAATGGCGGCTGCAGCGAATTCCACGTATCGAGGTTGGGGGTTCTATATTTAGCATTGGATTTCACCTCCTCTACTCTAACTCCTTGAATCAAGGCAGTAGAATGTGTTTGACAGGCATGGGCACTGTAACTAGAATAGAACAAAAACGATAGCAGCGCTCGTGGTGGAAGTACAGGCAATCACGTTCTACTGCGCTGCTATTGCAAGATTGCAATCGGGCGGGGCTTCATGTGGTTTCCAGCACTCGCAAGTAGAATCATGGAGGTTTATTGTAGAATGCTGCAATCGTTCTTTGCCCCGCCTACTGCGCTATCGACCGATGGCATTTTAAGCGTTTTAATTGTCTGAACACAGGACAGCTGGCGCTGCTGTCGTTTTGTAAAAGTGTCCATGCCTGGGACAACATTCTACTGCCTTGCACGAATCTATCATTTATGGATAACGTAAATGAAATCGCATAATTGAGTCGATCTATGGTGCAAATGGTTTTATTTACCTTCGTTTATTGTTCGTCAGCCATAGAAATCATTAATATGTCATCAACCGATTCAATTTTGACTTCAAAAACCGGCAAAATCCAATGTAAATCGAGTACGGTACTACGGCTACCGGGAACGACCGCTACCGCTCCACAATATAGCTCCCGCTTCCAGACATGCGCACTCGCTCGTGCATAAGGTCTATTCATTCAGATTTATTCACATTCCAGAAACCGAAGCATATTGCAATCAAGGATTCATTATAGTGTTCCTTGTTGCAATGAAATTCATTCACATTCCAGAGCTTTTGAGAACGCAGTTTATTACATATCTTGTAACAATATCACTCATACCTACTGATATTATAAAAACAAAAGCATATTTCCTTACTATTTGGGACATGATCAAAAACTTTCAAATTGGAACATGTGTATTCCGAGCAGCGGATTCAGAGACGCCATTCAAGGTCATTCTAAACGTCATTTTCGGATTCCTCACATGTGACTTCTTGATCAAAGTGGCATTCTTTTTGACATACTCACAATGGTTTGCAAACTAAACGCTTGGCTATCCTTAGTTGACTCACCCTGTATATAAAAATGATACAGTAAAACCTGTCTATGGTGGAATCTCGCAGGACCGGATAAAATTTCCACCATAGACAGGTTTTTCCAATGCAGGGAGGTTTTTTAAAAAACATTTATCATGCAGTCTATGGTCCCAAAAGATTGAAATTTTCCGCCATAGACAGGTTTTACTGTTATATTAGACTTTATAAAATAGATAGACCTGGTTTGTCTGGTGTTTTGAGGAAGTGTTTGTTCGTGAAAGTTTTCCCGTTCGGGTTTGACGTGTTGGGGGGGGGGGGGGGGGAAGCCTGGCATCGAAGTAACAGCACAAAAAGTGCATCACCAACTGTTTTAAAAAGATACATACCCGTTCCAGGTGCAGCATGGTCTTGGGCAATATCTAATTGATTGAACTCATGGCCGAGTCGGTGGCAAGATGTTCGTCCAACAGCTTCCCTTTGAAATTCCCTCCGCAATTCCAACGAAATTCACTCATACAGCCTCGTTTGCAAAGTTCTGGAATATAAAACGGTTTTTTATTAAGTGACGTGACTTCTGAATACCCATTAATATATTAAGAGTTCGTGGTGTTCGTGCGTTATGCGTTTTAACGCCACAATCCACCACTTTTCAGAAGAAACTATGGATATTACACTGGAAAGAATAGATAATACCAATAATAAAAGAAGAACACCACTCTCTACTTCTCGGAACACGGAACAATATTTATTAACAAAGGCCAACGGGCCAAACTCTAGAACACTTGCCACTGGCAACAATATAATATTCAACCGCTATTTATGAAACAATCCTTCTATGCACCCACTACTCTTGCTCCCTCTCTCCTTCTCACCCACTATTCCCGCTTGTTTTATCCTCGGATGCTCTTCCTTTGTTCTCCTCTCTCTTCTCCTACATCCACATCCGCTCGTCGCCATAGCAACCCGGAGAAGACCCCAGGAAAAAGCGACCCCGGGTTTTTATACTCCAGGCTTTCCCGCCTAAACTCTACCAACTCCCCATTGGCTCTCTAATCTCCTTCTCTCATTGGTTATTTCCCCCAACGGCTTCCTCTCAATGGGAACGCTTTCCATAACCTCCAGAATCCTCTTTAACCCTCTCCATTGTAGCAGACGACTTTTCCATATACATATACAAGGAACGATCACGGCTCGTTACACTATTACTCAACAAAAACTAGCATTATAACTCCTAGCCTGCTAGAATCGCTCAAAAAAGAAGTACTGAATGCGCAAGCAGAGAAAAAGAAACAGCAATGTATTACAAATTATTTTAAGCAAAATTTGAAATAGAATTAATGTTTTTTGATTCAGTGACAATTTTGATTGTGTGACATTTTTTCTGTGCACCATGAAGTGTCACAGAATCGAGCGACTACTGTATATTCTAATCTGTCTGTAAAGTTACAATTGCTGTATCGTTTACTATTATTATATTATTAGTTAGCGTATTTATTACGTTAAATTTATTAGTCGATCGGTTTTAATTACAATTAAATCTTCTCTTCCCATTTTTCCAATGATATTATAGTATAAGCTCTGTCAAAATAGGTATGTACAGAGTTTTGTACAGAACCATCTGTGAATAAGGAAATTATTCCAAATTAATCTCCAAGTTTCATTCTTTCCATTTTATTTGTGCCTAATTTGTGTTTAATATGTATTACAAACGTTTTGTTACATTTGATCTATTGTATCAAACATTAATGTGTATTAAATATTAATTTGAGGGAAATGCATGTAGTAATGTGGTTCATTTATATCAAAATACATTCAGTGTTGCAAATACAAAGTGAAAATTAAAAAATCTGGATGTAAGAGACATTTACGATATCCCCGCCAAGTCTCTTACATCCAGGTAGTTCGACTGTATATCATTAGTTTATAAAAAAATACAGTTGGCATTGAAATGTAATGGTGAACTCAAATATGTCATCGAAATGAGTAAAGAGTACCTATTACAATTTTGCATACTGTTAGTGATTGAAAATGAGAGCGCACTATGTGTATCAATCGTCATTTGAATTGTAAACAAGCTACCACGTATGTCTTAGGAATCTAAGGAATTAATCTAAATTTAACAGGATGTTCGGACGGCTTTTGGATGATTCACTAATTGAAATTGAGATGAGATCCTCATGCCAAAGAGCTTTAGTTGCATATAGGCATCATGTCTTAAAGCCAGCAAGACAATGCGGTTGGAATAAATTACTATATGTAGAATCGTAAATAGGATTAGCAAATTATATAGACCTACTTTACACAAACCAATAGTATAATCCGAGGCTTGGCAAGTGTGCTAGACATTGTTCCCTCCTCCTTATCTACCAAAAGTATAATACCTATCCAAAACACTACCAATATAAGGCAGTTATACAGGGTTAGTCAGAAATCTGGTTCGTGCCTGTATTGCCGTATATGAAGCTTGGAGGAAATGCAAACAAACATGACACGTATTCAGACGTCGGGGGCCATCTGACGATGTGCCCATTGGTGACCTTGGAACATTCTGTCAAGGTCGTTCGATTGCTAACTGTTTTGATGGGGATGCTAGGGGCCCGATGTCAATTACAGAAATGATAAGTGCCCTTTTGTGAACAGAATGCAGCAAACAAAGTGAAATTCGGACAATAACTGCAAGAGTTATGAGAAACTAACAATGTGGATGTTGATGGCCCCTGACAAAAGCTTCCTTTGCAACAGGAAGAGTATGCAAATGCTATGCAGGGAAGCACATATCAACATATTGGTGGAATTAATGTACGCAGGCAAAATGCCTACAATGAGGAGTCAAGGTCTGAAGTCCAACACTACAACTGGCCACCACTTCATTACTGGTTTGTATGAAAGCATTGACAAAAATGGCGACATTTACAACACAGGAAATGTGGGAAATGACCATTGTGTATGGTGAATGTCATCAACATGCACAGGAGGCTGCCTGTGTTTATGCTCAGAGATTCCCAACAGCAGGCCAGTATGTCAGCAAGTACATGGCCGAATCATGCGACGTCTGCAATCGACAGGTTCATTTAGCCCACGAAGGCCCACTGGTCGTCCAGTGCAGGCAACAAGTGATGACAATGCTGCAGTTATGCTTGCATTTGTTATGTTGCACCCACACGCTGGTACCAGAGCTGCTGCTGCTGCCTGTGGAATCTCACAATCATCCGTTGCACAAGTGTTACACAGATTCTATTACCACAACTTCCACATACATTTCCATCAGGCATTGCGACCAGGGGATCATTGTCAGTGGGTGGACTTTTGCAATTGGATATTAAATGCCATTGATGTTGATGATCAGCCAGACTTTTTGAAACACATTTTGTGGACTGATGAATCCCAGTTCACACGTGATCTGATTGTGAATATTCACAATGTCCATTATTGGTCACCAGTTAACCCACGCTGAATGCGCGAAACCGCACACCAGGTTCGATGGCGCATTAATGTGTGGTGTGGCATCATCAATACGACATGCAGTTGTTGGGCCAGTATTTTATGAAGGCACATTGACTGCACAACGCTATCTGCAACTGCTGATTTCATTGATGATGCCATACCTTTGCAAGCTTTGCCCAGGCTGTGGCTGCAACAGGACGGTGCACCTCCGCACTACGAACATGCTGTTGTGGAGTATACCTAAATGAACAGTTCCCAGACCGCTAGATAGGACATAGGGGAACAGTAGCATGGCCACCCCGTTCCAAAAGATTTGACCCCCCGGATTTTTTCTTATGGTCATACTTGAAGTCCAGAGTGTACGAGACACCACCACGTGACATACAAGAACTACAGCACCGAATTGTAGCGGCGTGTGCAAAAATTACACCGCAAATGCTACTCAACGTTTATGAACATTTTGCGAAATGCGCAAGGGCATGCATTGTTGTCAACGGCGAACACATTGAACATTTCATTTAATTTGTACATTGTTTTTGTGTTCAGTTTATGTCGAAGGCACCTTTATTGAAGACAGTATCATTGTGGTCTGTTTTTGCATGTTTTTCATGTGTGCCATATATTTATGCGAAACTTACAGGAGTGCAAGAACGTGCTTCCCTGCATATCATTTTGCACACTCTTCCTGTTGCAGAGGGAGCTTTTGCCAGGGGTCGCACAACATCCACGTTGTTCCTCATAACTCTTGCAGTTATTGTCCGAATTTCACTCTGTTTGCTGCATTGTGTTCACAAAAGGGCACTTATCATTTCTGTAATTTACATCGGCCCCCTAGCGTCCCCATCAAAAAAGTAAGCAATCGAACGACCTTGACAGAATGTTCCAAGGTCACCAATGGGCACATCGTCAGATGGCTCCCGACCGTCTGAATACGTGCCATGTTTGTTTGCATTCCTCCAAGCTTCATTTACGGCAATACAGGCACGAACCAGATTTCTGAATCACCCTGTATAAATTGTATGTACAGTTTCAACCACTAGATACAATAATTCTGATGAACTTTGCCCTATATACTAAAATAAAAGGATATACCATAGACATGTATATGGATATACTACAACCTCCTAATTTCAATAAACCATGGCTTAATACCACTTTAGTTTCTAAGATAGAATAGTCTGCTCTACTGGGAACAGTAGTGACGTCACCCATACCTTCATTTGGACTATTCCGCCTTCTTATTAAGGTGAACACACATCATTTCTGGCATCCCATTAAGCAGTTTCAATCTGTAAGGAAAGGTACTGTTACTATATTTGTGTAGTTACTTTAAATACCTCCTTCAAGCAGAAATACAAAATCCGACATCAATTCAGCAAAATGGGCGAGTATAGAAGATCGTTTCAATTATTATAGTACCTACTAGTTAAATATTTATACAGGAATTTATGTTATATAGTGAAACCTGTCAGTAACAAAAACCCACAGGACAGAACAATATTTCCGCATCTGACAGGTTTCACTTATATCTTCACAAATATATAGGCCTACTGTAGCCTACATATGTTCAAATGTCATCTAAATAATGTATACTTTTTTAGTTTTAATAAATGTCATATTGTTGCCACTAAATTAGATTTTCTGAAGCTCACATTCATGTTTTGCATTTTGTGGGGCCAAATAGAAACAGGTAAACTATACATAATGCTCTTAATTCTGTCATGCATAGGTCCTAATTGCATGATTATATTTACCACTTCGATTTCAGAAAACGTGTGCCCAAACAACTTCAGCTACATCTTTAGGGACAAGTGTTATTCAATGCATAATGACATTGAATACAAGTATGCAGATGCTGTTGAATTCTGCCAGAAAAATGGGGGTATTTTATGGTCAAGGACAAGCGAAGAAGAGCTTGAATTCATCAAAAAAGTCCACGCTAAGATAGGGTGATTTTGACACAAAAGAATTAGTATTTCATTTTCATATTTTTCTCATTCACTTATAATTGATGTTTATGTACAATACTATAGTCCATTATATTGGACTGGCATACGTCAAGTAGGCCTGAACTGGACATATTTGAGTGATAATTCGTTGGCATCAGATACACTATTCTACAAGCTAAGAAGTGAAGGCACACACTGCCAATATATCGCGACAAAAGATGAAACTGGGTCAATTGACTGCGGTCATGAGATATACACTGTATGCGAATACACAGGTAATTAAATTAATGAAGGCAGCTGTATGCATTTCATTAGGCTGTATAAATGTAACTATAGGTAATATTTTATGCAGGTGAAGCGTGTGAAGTTAAGAAATTTGTAGGCAAAGATTGTTACGAATTTACTGACACTCCAAAAAACTTCAGCAATGCAGCAACGACGTGCAAAGTACTTGGAGGGAGACTTGCAGAATATAGAACTCATAACCAGTTATTGCAATTAAGAGAAGCATTAAGGAAATATAATATGTAAGACAAATATTCACTGTATAAATAAAATATATACGAGGTTACTGTATAATTAAATCACACACAAACATCTTATTTGCAGGGCTTTCGATGATATTCCTATAGGAAAAATTAAAGTGTCTATGGGCTCGTACGCGTCTAAAACCATACAGTGTATGCAGAAAGGATTCCATCAATAATGTAAACTCGTATTTTTCAGGTGGCTTCCAACAATTTGGAATTTCCAACATGACATACTGCACGAAAACTTTTGTGAAGTCTACGTGAGGACCATAATTCGGAAAACAAATTGTACGAGAAGTTATAACTTCGTGTGCAAATATGATGGTGATTACAATGAAATACAGTATTTGTAAAATAATAATGTGAACGATTTCAACATGCTTATGCAATTGTCCCTATTTGTACCAAGAGTGGATTGATCGTATAATGTTACTTTGTACTAGACACTTTGGATGACAAAAGACAAACATATTTGCATAATCTTATATATGCGAGTTCGTTATAAATGGAGTCGACTGTATTCTGAATGTCCATATAATCTGACACATTGTCGCTGCTATTTTCAACTATCACTGTAAAAAGAGCGCTACAGTTTATTGTAACTATTATTCCTGCAGGCACTTCTGTTCCAATGACACCCTCGTCAAAGAATATGGCACAGAACCACAATTATATAGTGAATGTAACATACATGACAGTGATCATCGTAGGAGCAATAATCATAATTGCATTAATCATTACTGTTATAATTCAAATCAAAATTATGTACGTCACTTATTATGTACTTATATTTTAACAAAATAAGCTATTTTAACTAATTGTAAACTGCAATATTAGCAGGAAGAAAACAGAAATGGGCAATACTTTCAGCAGTAATTCAAATGAATCGGCATGTACTCGTAGCCAGAACTTTAACATGCAAAGGTATATACAAATCTATTTAGTTAACAAACATAAAATTAAATCGTTAATTCAATATTTTCTCGCACTGGAAATGTGCACACTCATTAGGAGGTCTCTACCGGAAACACCACGGAATCCCGGCTTTCAGCATGAAGAGGTGGACATTAATGTAGAAACGCGAAGCTTTCCAGCTAGACACGGGGAAGTGAATTTGCAGCACCATTACATTGATGTTATTGACACAGTGGCCCCACAGGAAAACGAAGAACTCTACAAATTGTAAAATACTACGTTATGCTAGGAAGATACACAAAATAGTTCTCTAACTTTTATAATTTATCAAAACGTACACTATAAGAGGATTGTTGTAACGGACACAGCGCATTAGTTGAATTTACATGGAGACCCTCATTTCACGTTCAACCGATTTCTAACTTTGCACCCGTTTGAGATATGTGGGACTGCAGTTCAATTGATTTATAGTTGGTGAATGAGGCGAAATATAGAGTGGGACAAGATCCAAGATTCGCAATGTTTTTAACTTTGATTAAAATGATATTAAAAAGTAGTTTCAGATGTATATGTTAAACGTTTTGTTAATTAACATTTGACATTAAAACAGCGTTGTAATTTAAAATAAAGAACAGCTGATACTTTCCGGATAGCCCTCGTATGAGCATTTGTAATCTACCTTAATTCGGAATCAAGTTTTATTTCCGACAGACCAGGAAAACCGTGCCATTATTTTTGTATACAGCGTGAACCAAAAGTCTCTTGCACTATGCAATAACTTTGTACCATATGAGATATTCGGAAACGGCTTTCACTTCTTTCATCAAGTACCACGGACGTTCCAAATATGCCACCAATTGTGACCTTGACCTTGATTTCATATTCAAGGTTACAGGTGCTCCAACCTGAAATGTAAACATCGGAAAGGACCATTCTGGATTGTAGTTTTTGATGTGAAACATCTTTGCCGAGGGTAAAATCCGAAAGAAAGACAGGCACGCCCACCTCAACACGCCCTT
>JAQIWR010000237.1:0-24903 GCA_034695945.1 Glomeris hexasticha
GCCGAGAGGTCTAACTTGTAGGGTAGAGTGAGGCACTGGCACGGTGCGCCAGGCACCCGGGGTTCGATTCCCTGGCCAACGCGCCTTTTTCCAACAGTGTTTTTTCAGTGATTGCAATATATTGAGCTTAACACACTGAATTGAGTTATAAAGGGTTTTTCTGGCTACATATAATTTCCAATATTCAGGGAGTTTTGTAGCTGGGAGAGGCCAGTGGGGCTTTCAGCTATGGCCACTGGTGTAGGAAAAATGTGGGCGGGGCTCTCACTGAGAACTATGGCTGCTCATCCTGCCCATTCCCTAGTGTATGGTAAATTATGTTATCGACAGTCTGGCGGAAACTTGCTAGTAGGATGTGATATCTATCGAGACAGCTTCCCAAACGCACACCACCCATCACCAAGTACCTTTTGAGCGGTTATACAGCGGGTTCTTGAGACAGGTAGTCTGGCACATCAGCCTAGACCAGGTAGACCACAGACAGTGCTCAACAAATGATGTTCACAGTACTGTGGTTTTGGCATCTTTTGCTGTAAACCCCCACCTCCAAAGCCAAGCAATTGCTCGCGACGTCAGCATCAGCAACCCCTCAGTACTGTGTGTCCTGCACGGCCCCACTTCCATCCATATCATGCTCGCTATTACCAAGCACTGGAGGGAGGTACATTATTACGGAGTGCATGTCAACTGGTGCAACTGGCTGCTAACAACTGGAAGATGACAACCAGTTCCTGAACAGAGTCACGTGGTATGATGAGGCACAGTTCAGCCACAATGGCACTGTTAAAAAGCACAATCTCCATTACTGGGCTGACAGGAATCCGAGATGGCTACAGGAAGTAGCGCACCAAGTCAACTGGCGCATCAACATGTGGTGTGGTTTGTTCGACAGCCAAATACTGGGTCCCGTATTTTATGACAGCACACTGTTTGCAAGACATAGTATTGAACGGAGTAGTTGGACAGTTGACAACTTATTACACTTAGACTTGTGTCAGAGGATGTGGTTTCAGCTAGATGGCGCACCGCCACAACTTCCAGGCAGCAATTGGATGTAATGTTTCACGAACAATGGATTGGATGTGGTGGACCAGATGCATGGCCACCATGCTCACCTGATCTCACACCAATGGACTTTTTCCTCTGGGGGTCACATAAAGACATTGACATACTCTACACCAACCACCACAATGGAGGACCTACAGAATCGAACACGAGAAGCATGTGCAAGTATTCCACAAGCAACAATCCAGTCTGTGTACAAGTCCGTAGAGTATCGTGCGTAGTTGTGCGAAGGAGATGATGGACGGCACATAGAGCACATACTGGACTGAACAGAACATCATTGTACAAAGGGCTTGACAATACAGTAGTGTCTTGTGAGAGCTAAAGTGCATGGATTTGCTGGTGGTTATTCAAATAAATAATGGCATGTATTCACCACATGTTGTTTACTATGCAAGTACTTCATTGTTTTACACACATTTCTGTACCCACTTATACATTGCAACTACAAAAACAATGAAACAATGAAAAGATTTATTGCCGAAATGATCAGAAAATTGCACTCGACAGAAAAATTGTAAATACTTTATTTTCTGCAGCGAAATAAAAAAATGCGCGGTAATAATTTCAAAATTCAAAATGGCGACTGAATTTTCGAACAATACTTTTTAGTACATATCAACGATTTAGGAGTTGTTTTTTGCCTGGTTTTCCCACGAACAATGCAAAATCCACAATTTTATATAACTTTCAATTCCCATTTTGCGCTGAAATTCTGCCGGTTTGGTATACAATTACATGAATGATAGAACGCGGTATGTATTTTTAAAATAATTAATGAACACATTCTGATTATTATGATTATACTTACGACCACAGTTAATTTATAAAGCAATTACAGCTAATTGCGTTGATGATTAATTATCTCCGGTGGAGTAGGTAGTGCAATTCGCACAATGTACACCATTTTGGCTCGTTATTATAATCGGTTTAATTTTCCCACCGTACTAATTCATACGGGCAGCAAAAAGCACGAATGTGGTGACGTCACATGCTTTGAATTATGAGCTCCATTGGGATAATTAATTGGCGTCAATTAGCCCAATTGGCTCTTGATATAAAAATAATTGAAGAACATTCTATGAGGGGGAGCGTATCGATCTTGCCTTTTTGTAATTTTTTTATTCACATTATAGCTGAGATTATCTTAATTTTGTATTGCAGCCATCATTTGCCGCCAAAATGTGATGACCTTACTCTACTTGGGACTATTGCTTGCTGCCCCACTCGTGCCTTCACCTTCTCAGAGTAATTTAGCAAGTAAGTATATGGATGTTTAAGTGAATTCAATTAATTCAAAAGTAGTTTGTACAGTTTCTAATTTGTGATTTTAATTTCAGGGCACACGAGAAACTTCCTGCGAGTGACTCTGACCGTGAGCATTGCGGCCGCGGTGGCGCAAATTACATTCCAAGTGACTTTACTGTCCATGCCACCCTATGGATTCTTCATCGGAGATTGCAGTAATGGTACAAATGGTACGACTATATTTTATTTATAATTGAAAATTTGAGAAACTAAATATTTATCTGATTTTCATCATTTGGTAAATTTAAACTCGAAACCTTTGTGCTTTGGACTATGATGTGACCATGACAGGATCAAATGAAACAGGAAAGTTATGGAGGTTAAAGTTTGTTGAGTTTAAGATGTCATAGATCTGCCAGATTTGCATTGAGTTTGCAATCATTTTATGTCCTTGAAATAAAAATACATAAATGAATAAAATGTGCAACATATTTTTAAAATATATTAAAATATTAATTGTAACTGGATTTCAGTTTCAAATAGCATGGAGTCCATCCTGAGGCATATTGGCTTTCAGAGGTACGACAATATAA
Source organism: Glomeris hexasticha (assembly GCA_034695945.1). Classification (NCBI taxonomy): domain Eukaryota; kingdom Metazoa; phylum Arthropoda; class Diplopoda; order Glomerida; family Glomeridae; genus Glomeris; species Glomeris hexasticha. Next base: position 2,907 of record JAQIWR010000237.1, read on the forward strand.
ACGCGAAGGATGCTGCCAGGCTCATTGCTCCTGAAGTTCTGATGGTGGTGGCTTCGGTCATTGTTTACATCCTGTGCAGTAAAGTCAGCACGAGGAAGCCCAAACCACCTCAACAGAACACTGAAAATGACCAAGACACAGAAGGGGCTCTTGTTGACACCAGTTCGGTGAGGATCACAGTCAACGATTACGTTCACGTTGAATGTGAATAACGCTGATTTGGTTTCAAACAGCCGGAAGATATCACCGCGTTGTCCAGCGGCGCGACTCCATCCGGCCGCGGAAGCCGTTACGCGGGACGAGTGTCCGGCATCTTAGCGTACCTGGGAGACGGCATCACCCTGTCGCTGCTGGCCGCTGCCGGTATCACCAGGCCCAGCGTCACCAGCGCCCTCTACTTCGTAATCTTCCTGTTCGCCGCCACGTGGATCGCGTCGTGCCGCAAGCTGCGCCGCAAGTTCGCCGTCGTCCGGCTCATGTGCCTTGCTTACTCCGGCCTCCATCTACTAGCCATCTACCTCTACCAGATGGAATTCTTCCAGAATCTCATCCCCGCTAAAGGACTGTACGCGAGGCTGTTCGGCTTGAGCGCGATGGTTGTGATCCGCTGCGAGGAACCGAGACACGCCGAATACCAGGACCTGGAATGGGCGGCGTACGTCAACCCCGCCATCATACTCGCCCTCTACTGGGTGCTGGCGTTGCAAACCCGAATATGGTTGTCTTCCCCGGTAAGTATGGCGTACGTGGTGCGCGACGCGGAGGACCTCGCAGCACGCCGGCGTAGTAATTTGCCAGTGGTTTGCGGTGCTAGCACTAACAGCTGTAGACTAATATACACTTGTGTTTCTCCGTTTCCTTCCCCCCTCTCTGTCCCACCCTGCTGTCTTTCACATGTGTGCATTGTGATCGTGCCGCTTGGCGTGTCGGTGACAAACCTCGAAACCCCGTTGCGGTCCCCTCATGTAAACCCCGTAGAACTCGCAGGATGCCCACAAGTCCTTGGTGGCCATGGCCACCAACGCGAGGGCGGTGATGAGCGGTCCGATGGCCACTTCTTCGCCGACTAAATCGGACGTGTCGCGGCTTCTGGGTCATCCGCATCATCAGCAGCAGCATCAGATTCAGAGGAACCAGCACAGGTTGAGCAGAGCGAGAAGCGAAAGGGGTCCGCTGAGGAGGCAAAAAACAACCCGCAGGAAGACTGCCTCCTCTTGCTCCACCAACAAGCGAGTATGTAGCTCCTGTCCTGTAGGCTCCTCGAGTACACTTCCTTTGTTTCCTTCCACATCCTGTTAAATATGGTCAATCTCATCACGGCCGAGCTTCAGTAGTGGATTGTTAGGCGTTGAATGCGCAACAGAGAGTTAGTGAGAAATGACCCTGGTGTGACGCGGAGTAAGTAGTGTACATGGTGTACGAGATGAGAGTCCTTTTACTGGTTATTTGGTTTGGTTCCTTTGCTTTGTATTGGCATTTGCATTCTTCTGATACAAACACACGCCAAACGCGTGTTTTGAGGTTTATGTGGAAGTAATTAAGGATTGGTTTTTTGGTTTGGTTTGGTTTTCTTTTTTATTTGCCGTATTTTTCTCTCTGACTATGGTTTTGCATGATGACCTGTGGGCCACTGTTCACCTATTGTCAGAACGGAGGATTCGAACCCGATGACGATCGAGTTCCCGTACGTATCAATGAGAAACTTCCCGTGAAAGACACTCAGGTTTTCATTGCATACATCTCAGTATATGTACAGTAAATTGTTGCTTTACGCCAGATTGTTTGCAATCAATATTGTACAAATAGGGGGAAACACCCCGGTATGCAATTTAGACTCGTGTCTCTTTCGGAGAAAACTATGTACGTGCTCAGTGTCATGTGACTTGTACCAATGAGCTGAAATAACATTTGAGCTTCCTTAATCAATTTTACCTGCCTTTGCATAATAATGCCTGTACTTGCGAGACTTCTGTTTGTACGTTTCTTGCGCAACACCATGTACTGCGTTGTATTAATAAGATATTTCACCTCAGCTGCTCTCGTCGGATGGATTGTCCAGAAGGTACAACTCCTTGGATGCTTCCGGCAACGAAAGGATCGAGATTGATCCGAACGGAAGTGTCATCTTGAGTGGACACGACGTGGATGTGGACACGAGGCCCGATGGTGCCAGTGAGCCGGAAGGTGATGGAAATAGAAGACCGCGTCTTACTTATATTCAGTATTATTTTCAACGATTGTGTTTTATATGTTTGTTTCAGTTTCGGTACGAAGGGCTCCGTTGGCTTACTTCAAGAATGTTCTCTCTCCGTTAACATCTGTGATGATGTTGATCATGAGAAGTAGTTACGCGGCAACGTTGATTGTAATGATGGTGAGTTGTGAAAGTTAAATATACTTCATCTATTCACATGGTTTATAAATGTCATACATGTGTTAATGCAGACTTGGTCGATAACATACGTCAGTTGGCTAACCTTCGTGCTACTTTTATGGTCATGCGTCCTTTGGATGATGCCCAGCTCTCGAAGGGCTTGTCTCAAGTCCTCACCGGCGTTGGTTGCGTACGCGCTGGTAAGATGTTAGCAGGGTTTAATCGAAGGGTTACGTCATTCATTATTAATCTGTCACTGAATTGAAGGTAATCTGTGCTCGCAGGCTCTGCTTATACTGCAGTACATTTACGGCATGGACTTGACTGAAGATGAACTGCCAACGCAGCCGAAGGATAAAGACGGTGCCAATATTACCACGTTTGACCTAGCCGATATCGGATTAGTCAAATACGACTACCTGCCGTGTTTACCTCTTGCGGTCAAGGTAAGGGTATAGCGAACCATTAGCGCGATGAAATTTTCAACGGTTTCAAAATTTAGATCCTATACACGGTGATGTTCTGGATCACGTTACGACAACACATGGAGGAGAGCGCGGCCAAGAAGACCCGCGAACTGAGTTGCATCGAAGGTGTGATGATGGAACCATTGAACGGTGAGTGAGATGCATTCTGGGATTGGTGGCAGTGTGACAAGTCCCACAGTGCAGCTTGCGAGCCGATTTGACGGAAGGGTCTGGGCGGCGCGTGGTCTATTCCGTGTCGTTTAAAGGTGGTGTAACGGAGACCGAAAGGCCCAGTTTCCACTCGAGCCCCGTCATGAAGGACCTTGGCTCGGCCGTACTCAGGATCTTAACCAAGTACTGGATCTGGATGGTGGCTTGCATGTTGGTGGTGACCAGCATGGAAGGAGAGAGAGTTGTCTTGTTTCGCATCACCTACATGGCACTTTTCCTCTTCTTCATTCTCATGTTCCAGGTACGGAGTGAATTTCGCATTAAGGTTTCGACTTTTCGGTGAACTGTTTTTCTTGCATGTAGATGTCGTACAAAGTCTGGAGGGCAACAATGTACGCTTTCTGGCTGACGGTCATCATCTACTCGATGGTCGTCCTCATTCTCATCTACACGTACCAGTTTAGGAACTTCCCGGAATACTGGCAAAAATACATTGGGATCTCGACAAACCTGTAAGCACGTGTAGATAGATATAAGTGGACGATATATACGTTTCAATGTATCTTTCTGCTTTGCAGGCAGAGGGATATTGGCTTGGAGGTGTACGGCACGGCTCAGCTGTTCCTGAAACTTCTCCCGCCGACGTTTTTCGTCATCATCACCATCATCCAACTTCACTACTTCCACAAGGACTTCCTTATCAACACGGATATCGACAGAAAGTCGGTTTCAAACTGTGAAATGATCGCTTTAGAAACGGGGATTAAATCGGTTTAATAATCAGATATAGCGTCCGTCCGACGTCGGAAGCCGCGGAAGGTGTGGACAACGCGGCGGCGGAAATGGAGAAGGAACACGTCTCGCGGAGGCCTATAGTGGTTGAGATACAAGCAACGCCTTTAAAAAGTGTCCCTGATGATCCTGATAAAGCATCACGTGCGGAAGGTTGTCAGGATACGGATTCGAAGAAAGATCAAGGTGAGTGGACATCATGATCATCGCAGGATGAACGGATCGAAATTAACCGTGTATGATGTCCAGGTTACACAAGGGAGACTTTACAGAAGTACCTGAAGAAACTGTGGGGTCACGTGACGGTGGCTTACGAGAAGGGCAGCGAACTGGCTTGGAGGTTCCTGGAAATCCACATTGCGAAAGTTGTCCTTTTCTCAGCACTGATGTTAGCCGTGTACGATGTAAGGTTTCTCAACAGAGTTCTAGATGGAAAAAAACGTTTTGCTTATAGTTTGTGTATAATATAGGTTTGCGCGGTGCACTTTGTGTTCGTGTTGCTGGTGACCTTGGCGGTGCCTTTAAGACCTGTGCAGACCGTGGTGGCTCACTGCTGTTCCATCTGGGCATGCGTGTTGCTCATCTCCAAGATGATCTATCAGATTGACTACATCCAGGAAGTTTGGAAAGTCAACTGCACAATGGAAGAATACGTATGTTCACCCAACAATACGGCCTACAACGCGACCAACTGCACGGAAATTGAAAAGTTCATCATGGAACCACCATTCGACCAGCCCATCAACAATGCCCACTGGATGGGTTTTCACAAAACGATGGCACTTGCTAACTATCTCAAGGTTTGCGTATATTGAAGCTTGTGGTTTTCATCGCATGACATCATGTTCTTATCCTTGGACGAATTTTAGGGTTACATCGGCTTGATTGTTGTGCTAACTGTACGCGCCGTCGTTCAAGTGCGCCAGAGGTACCATCGTAATAGGACAATGGAACCGGAGCCGAAACCCGGCGTGATCTTCGCGGAGATCACACGGGCCAATGCCGATGATGGCATCGTAGAGTGCATCAAGTACCTTGCCAACTACGCCTTCTATAAGTTCGGCGTCGAAGTGTGCTTCATGACGACGGTGGCCGTTATCGGTGTGCGCTTGGATCTCTACGCGGTGCTTTACTCTCTCTGGCTCATGGCCATGTTCCTTCTCCGGCGCAAGACTTTGGCTCGCATCTGGCCGTTCTACGTAGCCTTCCTCTGCGTCCTCCTGCCTCTGCAGTATTCCTTCTGCGTAGGGATCCCGCCAGGGGCATGCATCCGTACGAGAATCCGTAAGCGAAGGAAATCTCCAACAAGTGATACATATAAGGGTTTTTATTTTGGTAACAGCATACCTTTGGAACGAACATGGAGACTCTCGCATGGACCCGGAACTGAGGGAATGGCTTTTCCTACCGGATTTCACCAAACCTTTAGCCGCGTACAAGCTAGCCGGTTCGTGACGACTGTGATGACTTGTCGCTGTACACATGATAATGTAACTTCTTACGTTATACAGTGGATTTCTTCCTGTTGCTCTTTGCCTCGTGCCAGCTTTGGGTGTTTGCTCTAGAAGCCAATGAGGACAACGAGGCCTACGAAGGAGGCAGCAACCGGGACATCGTCTACGATGCGCGCAAGAATGAAATAAACCCAATCCCCGACTTTGTCACTTACACAAAGTAATAACAAAAAATCTGTTAAGTTTCTGGTTCGGTTTTGAATAACGGTAACTATTTTGACAGATCGTATTTGGACCTTGTTAAGAATGTGGTGCTATCGGCCTTTTACTGGATCACATTGGCCGTCGTGTTCCTGGCGGGAACGAACAGAGTGTCGCTTTTCGCAATGGGCTACGTTATAGGTTGTTTCATGTTTCTGTGGAACGGACAGGAATTTTACCTGAAACCTATCAAGACCATCCTAAGATTGTGAGTTGGTTATGTCAATGCAGCGTCTTTAGGTTATCTAGCTGATGGTGTTTTTGATACGACAGGTGGAACTCGTTCCTGGCGTACAACGTGTTCGTCATCTTTACCAAGACCATCTTGCAAATGATTGGCTGCGTGCACCTCGAGAAGCTGCAGACGCATTTCTGCTGGACCGTTCAACTGTTTGGTATCGCGTGCCTCAAGAAATTTGAGAAGGGCCACGTTGCACGTAAGGAAACATTTGCAATTTACAAGAGCATATCTGTACGTCAGGCTACCTATTTTCTCGCTTTAGCCGGGTCTCTTTCCGGACCTTGCCGCGTGCCGGAAGACGAAGCCGGTCTCTTGTGGGACGGAATCTGTCTGGCTTTCCTTCTGCTCCAGAGAAGACTGTTCTGCAGCCACTACTTTCACCACCTAGTGGTCGAGATGCAAGCGCAGACCACGTTGGCGTCTCGAGGAGCCGAGCTCATCAACGGCCAGTTGCTGAAGGAGGTGAGGGAGCAGCAAGCTGTCGAGAAGGAGATCGTGGAGAAGATCAAGAAGAAGATGGACCGAATCCGCGCCAACCAGCAGAAGATCAGGGGCCGCGAATTCACCGCTCCCGGTGACCACTTTGAAGGTATCTACGCGTTGGCGTGGCATATTGTCACCGTTCGGCACCGTTTTTCGCCTCCATTGAAAATTCATTTCATTCTTACTGTCCTCACCGTTTTGATTATGATTGCGATCCACTTGTGCGGTGGTTCCTGTAAGTGCTTCTTTCAATTGCTTTGATCACATTGTGTATACATTGTTCGTAGCAGTGTACAAGGTCTGACGATACAAGTTTGTTGAACGGGTGAGTATTGTCAGGCCTTGTACGACCCGCACAATCGGAATGATCCGCTATGTGTCTACGTCCAGAGCCCGGTGAAGGCCGGGAACGTAGTTTGATGTTTGCGCTTGGCTCAGCTGGCGAGTATTCGGCCGCGTCGACACCCATGTACTCGATGACGTCGCCATCTTCCCAACCCTCTCCGGCATTCCCGGGTGGGGAGCCCAGCAGCGTAGGAGGGGGTGGAGCGGCCCTTTCCGGTCAGGGCTCAATGTCGGCAAGGCATAGGTTACCCAGACCCAGTCGGCGGCGTCGGAGGCGCAACAGCGCCAAGTGCCCGTCGGAAGCCTCCGCGCTCCGTCCGCAGACTTCTCCCGTCGGTTCGGCCACGTGCACCTTCTCGCTAGAGGGCTACATGGAACCGACCCTGTCGGCCATCGGACCCACTTCGGCGTCGTCAGATTCCCCGTCCCGGTCACCCTCCGAGGACTCGTTGCCGGGGGTCGGCGGGGCGATGACTTCGCCGCCGCCTTACACGGCCATGGCCTCCTCCACCGGTCCCTTTTCCCTTTCGCTCGGTGTGCGGCAACATCATCGCAGGCCCTTGCATCAGATGTCGTTCCCTCAACCGCAGATGCGACAAGGGTCGTTCAGGAGCCGGAGGAATTCTTCGAGACCCTCTTCGCCGGTCACTTCGCATCACACGTGTAAAGTAACAGTTTGCTGCCTCGAATCGATGCCTGTGCCATGCTGGCGCATGGCTGCTATGTTCTCGCCTTCAATTCTTTCCATTTGGTTTGTTTGCGCGTTCGTATTCGGTGCGACAGCGCAAGGGCCTCTTGTAAATTTCGCATCGTTTACGGTATTCTATACAGCACTGGCTCTTGCGCTGTCCGATCATTGAACATCCATCGCCCATGTCCATCGCTTTTTAAGTTCACCTATTTTACGTACAACGTGTTTTGATACGTATAATGATTGCGCCATGTTCGATGCATGTTTGCGCATGCGCAGATGAGGAGGGTGTCGTTCTTCGACACCGGCCCAGGTCTTCGTGGCAGGAATGGGACCAACCGGAAATCCGCAAAGAATCCGAGTATACCTCGGGAAGGATATTCGACAAAAGCAACGCGCTACAAGGTTCTAAATTTTCTCCCCACCAAAAACAATATCTACTTACTAATGATATTACCAAAACAAAAAGGATGTTGAATCCTTTTGCATCTAGTAGGAAACCTTTTCACGCGCTAACAATCAACCGCTTTTTGCCGAAGTAGCCATTGTACCGATACGGTAGTAGTGTGCACAATCTCACCTTAGCCATGCCCACACAGCCTCTCGTTTTTGGTTGCAGCACTGGGATTTGAATGTGTGTGCGTGTGTGTGTTTTTGATGTACTTGAGGGCCCTTGTGAAACGTTTTACGTTCGTGCTTTACAGCCATCAGATCGGGAGATTACTACATGTTCGAGGGTTACTCCGATGACGATGGACTCGTCGATTTGGATTACGGCGCGGATAAGAAAACCGATGAAGCGGATGAGGCCGTGAAAGGACTTACAGTGACTCAAGTATGGCGGGTTTCAAATCAATAGACCGCAGTGCTGGCTTTGTTTGAAATAACGATGGTTTTCACTATTTCCAGCTGATGAGCTCGGCGATGAGGAGTGACATCAAACAAGCGGTTACCGATGCGCGGTTGGCTCGAGAATCAACAACGTCTACTGACTTCTCCGGAAGACCTCCTGTTTCTCGCACCGTGTCTGCGGTATCGGGTGCATCATCTTTGGTAAAGAAATTATGTACTTATCCTTGGATAACAAATAGCAATGTTCTAATTGTATTGTCGCGCAGCCTGTAGGAATGTCCGTATCACGGCAAGCATCTCTACGATCGCAACTCGCTTCGATGCCCCAGATGGGTGACAGCCTCGAAGACCCGTCTTCGTCAGCACCTGGTGGCTACGGATCCAGATTGGAACCAGGCCCGGGTGCGCCTACAGGATACTCTCCGGAGAGCTCCGGTGCTCCTGCGGTTCCTCCTCGCGCGGAGCCGGATTCGTCGCTCAAGGAGACTGCTCAAGAGGAAGATACAAAGCCCAGTAAGGGTTAAATGAATATGGCGTGCTGCCTGAAGTGGATTATATATAGTGGTTGGTTATTGTAGAAGAAAGTGTGATGCGTAAGATCATCAACTGGGTGAAATTCGGCTGCGTGTTCTTGGAAGGTGTGATGAACAGTCTGACTATCCAGCTGAACTCCGTGTCCAGGGATTATCGATACGTTGCGGAGTGTCTTGCAGTGGAGAAGAGAGCTTTGAAAGAGAAGGTACATTAGGAATTAATATTTCATATCTTGCATTACTGAAGAGTTTGTTTAAAATTTTTCAGAAAGTAGGATTCCAACCATGGGCTGTCAAAAGCTCCACCCCTGATGTTACAATGGTTCCCGTCCCCATAAGGTAACTATCTCGCATGCCCTTTGTTTGTCATCTACACGGAAAGTTCATGGTAGCAATGTTCCCAAGTGAGGAGGACATGGATACGACCTTTTTGGGTGGACCGGATGACGGTCCAAAATCGGACCTGGGAACTTCAGGGTCCATCTCCGGAGACCCAGCAACGGAACGGAAGCAGTTCGAGAAGGAACAACCAGCGTGGGTGCGACTCGTGGTGGCTTCGTGGTACGCGCTGGTGTCCCGCTCCGAGATAGTTTGCTACGTGATGATCGTTGTGAACCAAGTGAAATCTGCGAGTATCTTGTCGCTACCCTTGCCGTTCATGGCATTCCTATGGGGCACTTTGTCCGTTCCTAGACCTTCCAAGACATTCTGGATCACTGTCATCACATACACGGAGGTTGTTATCTTTACTTGGCATCATAATTGATTTATTAACATGGGCGTGTTTTAATTGATTAAATTGATTAAAACAGGCTGTTGTCGTACTGAAGTACCTGTTCCAGTTCGGCTTCTTCGAGTGGAACAAAGATCCGGTGACGCCTCAAGGTCCTTTCTGGCCACCGAGGATCTTCGGCATTGAGAAAAAGGAACAGTACGCTGTATACGATTTGGCCCTGCTGCTCGTGGTCTTCTTCCACAGATTTATATTGAAGACCCTCGGATTGTGGAAAGATGGCTCTCCACTTCCTGAAGAGCTAGACGATGGTGCCACTTCCGTCGAGGAATTCACTGACAATAAGGAAACCAAAGAAAAGGTTACCCAATATATTTTGATGGTATGTAATGTACGTACTTGTATACATTTTGTTTGTTTGTTTAGAAGAGAAGCTCGGAAGAGAGCCATGGTGAATCGCACATGGAAATTGAAGTTGTCGCACCAGAAGAAGCGATGGACTATGATGAAGGTTAACTATCAGCTTTTGGAAGTGACCGGTAATAACAATTACTCGCGTTGCTTATTTCCGTTTGCGCATTGCAGAGTTGGAGGAGGATGTCGAAGAGGAACCGCCAAACGTCCTGGTCCAATGGTGAAAGACATTCCCATCGTAGTGAACTGTACATTGGTAGATTATAGTGAAATGGTGTATTTTTGCTCGTTAGCTTCTGGCATTACGCTGATCCATTCCGGCAGTTCGCTCGCAATCTTTTACATCCTTCGTATCGCGTTGCCGTCGATGTCTACGCGTACATGTTCCTCTGCGACTTCATCACATTCCTCATCTTAGTTTTTGGATATTGGGCTTTTGGGGTAATATCTTGCAGCATCAAAATGAGTTTTGGTTTCTGTTTTTAAAAAGAAAATCGTTTTATTTGCAGACGGGTGGCGGTGATGTTGCATCGTACTTTCAAGAAAATAAGGTTTTGTTTTTCCCCTGTGCTTCTCTGTAGTTGCTACTCATGAATACGTTTCAATTAACAATCTGGTTTGTATATTTAAAGGTTCCCGTTCCTTTCCTGGTGATGCTGATCGCGCAGTTCGGCCTGATCATCATCGACCGAGCGCTTTTCCTTCGCAAGTTCATAATGGGGAAAGTAATTTTCCAAGTTGCCATGGTCTTCATAGTCCACTTCTGGATGTTCTTCGTCCTTCCAGCTGTCAGCGAGAAGTTAGTTTCCTTTCTATTCATGTCCGCTAACGTTTAAAACCGCGTTAAACTTCACCGTTTATTACCACGTCCAAGGGGATTCAACCAGAGCCTTCCGCCGCAACTTTGGTACTTCGTCAAGTGCGTTTACCTCCTGCTGTCGGCGTACCAGATTCGGTCAGGTTACCCGACCAGGATCCTCGGCAATTTCGTCACCAAGAAATACAACTATCTGAACATGTTCCTGTTCCGCGGTTTCATGTTGGTACCGTTCCTGTTCGAGTTGCGCGCGCTGATGGACTGGATCTGGACGGATACGTCCATGTCCCTGTCTTCGTGGCTCAAGATGGAAGACGTGTTCGCCAACATATTCATTCTCAAGTGCCAGCGGAGGGCCGAAGTGGAGTACCCAACGCCGCGCGGCGAACGACGCAGTCCCCTTATCAAATACATCGTAGGAGGGTTCTTGCTCTTCATTATCATCTTCATCATCTGGTTCCCTCTGGTGCTATTCGCGCTTGGCAACACCGTTGGAACGACGTCGTTGCCGTACGACTGCACCGTGGAACTGTCCTTCGGAGGTTACCAGCCGCTCTTCCGAATGAGCGCGCAACACTCGTACTTGAAGGCGCTGTCGGATACGGATTTCACTAAACTCGCGTATGAATACAGGTTAGTGTTTATCTGTTGGACAGTTTACACCTTGGTTTACAGGTCAACAATTGTATTTTGATTATCTTTTGATACTTTATTCAGGGAGAGTAGAGACGCCGGCTTATTCTTGCATAACTACGAAGCCAGTGACATCGCCCAGGTTGAGATCAGCGGAGATTCGGCAGGCTTATGGGGCATCAGCCCACCTTCCAGAGAAAGATTGGCCAAGGACCTGAGGTCCGACAGACACATGACGCTGCGGTTCGCGTGGAGCGTGTCGCGCATGACTTCGTCGAAAATGGACGTTACCAGCAGCGACGAAAGGATCTTGCAGTTGGACAAAGGCGATCCTCTTAGGAAGCAGATGGCCGATTTCCTGTCACCATTACCCAACACGGTGCCGGCTTCGAATTCCGTCGAAGTCCCCAACATCATGCCTAGGTTTCTACGGCTGCCGGCGAACGGAAACCCGGCTCCCGTCCGTTCACTGGGATCGAGTAAATCGCAATCTCGTAAGAGTTGCTTTTGAAATACTAACTACAATCATTTCTGATTAATGGCAACATTTGTTGACTGTATTAATATAATTTCAGCGGTGCAAGAGGATGTGCTCTTCGCTGACCTATCCCTCACCTTGCGGCACAGCAACATCTCCTTGGCTGATTTGGCCATGGGTAAATTATCCGCAGGTAACTTGACGATGACAAACTTGACGGTGGCAAACTCGAGCATGGGCAACATGGCCTTTAACAACTTGACCACGGCTAATATGACCATCGCCGAGTTGAACTTGGGTAACTTGGCCATCGGTGACATGAGCAGCGAATGGTGGGAGCTGCACAAGAAATGCACCAAGTCTGAGCTTGAGACCCAATCGTTCCCACCGTGCAACAAGATGAATATCTTAATCTTTGCCGATAAGATGTTCCCATCGACCATATCTTTCCTCTCCGGCCAAGGGTACGTCGTTCGCTGTTTCGGTACCAGTTAAAGTGACGTGTTAAAGTACAAGTTTGTTGTTTTTCTGTAGCATCTTGGGGCTGTACACTACACTGGTGCTAGTGGCCAGTCGCTTCGTGCGCGGTCTCTTCGCCGGAGTTTCGTTCCACATCATGTTCGACGACATGCCGTACGTGGACCGCGTACTCCAACTCTGCTTGGACATCTATTTGGTACGGGAGAGCGGAGAGCTGCACCTGGAGGAGGATCTCTTCTCCAAACTGATCTTCCTGTACCGGTCTCCCGAGACCCTCATCAAGTGGACGCGGTTCCCGGAGCATCGACATCGACCGAGACTCGAGGCTCCGCCCTTGCAGCATTGAAGAACGCGGCATCTCAGTCTTCCGTATCTCATGCAAACTGAATCTCAAAGTCATTTATCGCAGATGCGTACTTAACGTGGACACGATATTGAGATGTTGGAGCGCGCACATTCGGCGGCGCGTGCCCATTGGTGCTGGCGGTTTAAAATCTTCCCGGGTCATTTTTGACATTTTTGTACACTTTTGGTCGATACTTTAGCGATGAAAGAGAACTTTAATTGGCACTTGTGTCGCTGCCTTAAACACACGTATTTTGCACTCGCTGATATGCATGAAGTCGTACGAAGCACATTTTGCTACTAAAATGATAATTGTATAGGATTACGGTAAAGTGATGAAAGAAAGATTCAATTTTTTAAATAACGCTTTACGCTATTTTCTAGGACAAAAATTAAATTCTCTTGAGATAAAACAAATATTTAAAGTAAAACTGGCTACTTTCATGCGTACTTGGGAAAAAAAGTGTGTAACATTACCAGTTTTACAGTGAAATTTACTGTTCTTTTTTAGCCTTTAACTCTTAATTATGACATGTTTCTTTATAATGATTTGTGCAGAATAAGATGGCATATAAAGAATACATTGAGGTGTACTTATTTGAAATTTCTTTTTGAAAAATTCTTTACACGTTTTAAATTATCAAACTGGAGTGAAGCACGCGGGTTTCTTCTATGATAATAGTTTTCTATGTTCCGTATGAAATGCGGGTTGTTATACCGTAAAAACAAAAATGGTGGCCGGTCGATATGATATCGAAATTGCAATGTGAGATTCTCTGCAAAGGGCATGCATTCGGGTATCGATCGACATTTATAACTAGTGAGATATGTGCCTATGTTTCAGTCGTGAAGGATGTATGTGAATTATTTATGATGCCTATATTAAATATGAAATTCAACCCGTTTTATTGATCATGCCAGCATTGATGCCAGCTACGTATATTCGTTTGAATTTGCCGCCATTTCGGGATTCGCCGACAACGTGCTAAGTTAGCGCCGCCTAGCGAGCAAAGTCCGTAATAACGCCGGACGAGGTTGCGAGAAATTTCGTTGCGAAGGTTTTCAGCGGATTTTGCTCGTTTTCGTCGGGTTTTCAACGCGAAATGGCGGATGACGATGATTTTTCATCCGACACTAGCGATGACGACTACATTCCCACATGTGAGTGTTATATTTTTGACATTTTGACCCAAGTTTTGACCAAATATTGCAACCGCGCTGTTGGAGTCCATTGTTCTTTTCGAGGCAAAATATATAAACATCTGATTGCGCTGGTTATAGTTGACGTATTTGTTCTGCGTTGTCTGATTTGTTTATTATTATTTTATTTCTCAAGGTGATGACGTCGGGTCCGATGACGAAAAAGTAGAAAAGGACGAAGACAGTTCTTCAGAAAACAGCGAAAATGCCAGTTCTGGGAAAGAACTGAAAGAAACTGCGAAGTCGAGTGGTAAAAAGCGAAGGAAACCATCGCAGGGAGGCTTAAATTCGAGGTAATAACAAATAACAAGGCAAATACGAATAAATTATTCCATGCCACATTTTCTGCGTAACAACATCGCCGATGACGTCACAATCGCTCTGGCGCGTAATTTGAATTTCTGTTCCATGCAACATTTTGTTCTTCGCCATGTTATAGAAAAACGAAACGAGGTCAGCAGAATCGTTCAGAGGGCGAAGAAAAGGACTCTGAGACTGAAGCATCACCCCAGAAACAAAATGGCAATTCTGTAAAGATTGAAGAGAATGAGAATGACAGCAAAGCCAAAGTTGACCTCCTTTGGGCCGACTTCTTGAAAGACGTGGACACGAAACCAGCAGCAAAGAAAGCCAGCTGCTCCAACACTCCTGCGACAGAACCGGCCAAAGTGAAAATCACAAAAGTGTTTGAATTTGCCGGCGAAGAAGTCAGGTTAAATGATGGCAATTTATTGAAGATACTAAACACATGGTATATTGTTTCTCATATATTTAAATTCGGTACAAACAGAGTCACTGAGGAAGTTAGTGCACATTCCAAAGAAGCGAAACAAGGTCTGGAGACAGCGCAAGATACTTCGAGCCAATCCGCGACAAACGCTACTTCGACAAGGTACGCGTGTTCGTACGAGTACGGAAAGTTGAGGTGACGTAATCTAAACTGTTTATGGTTAATGGTTTATCAGTTTAAGTAAGAAACCAGCGGGTCTAGGAAGCATTTTAAGCAAGTTGGGTGGGCCAAAGAAGAAACTTTCCACTTTGGAGAAGTCTCGGCTGGATTGGAACGAGTTCAAAGACAAGGAAGGAATAAGTGACGAGTTGAAAACTCACAATAGAGGAAAAGCAGGGTAAATTGAGTTTTGGATGACTATGCGGGACATTTTGTATTATTATATTTAGTTATGATACGAATATTTGATCACAGTTACTTAGAAAAACAAGCATTCCTAGAAAGAGCCGACTTGCGGCAGTACGAGATAGAGAAAAATCTACGGGTTCGCGGTCGCAGCAACAGATGAGTGCGATTTGGCGTGGTATTCTAGGGAAATAGCTGTTCAATTTCTTCTATCCGGAAGGAAGTTAAATGTAAGGACGATGCAAGAGAGCAAAGGTTTTGTTCATTACGGACGCTGCATTCTGTTCAAGGCTCAGGATGCTTACGCGTGAGCCTGTTCGTATGTGTGCGAGTTTCTGCCTTCGAAAACCGATATTAAAAATAGGCTTCCTGTTTTGAACACAAGACACTTGATGGAAAATGATCCAATGTCATACCAGTGTATTTATGGTTATTTTGAGAAACAATAAATAATGCTAAAAATATATACCATATATATTAATCGATTAATGTATTTGAAATGTATGGAACTGTTCCAAATAAAACCAGTGCAAAAAATGTAATGGTCCTGTATAGGTATTTGAAATGTGACTTGTAACCTTTTACCCCCATACCGGAAAAGTCATTGACCTCGCCCTGAAAAGGGCATGTAGGCTTATATACATAAGAAAATATAGGACCAATATGGGTGAAGGTAAATTTGTCAGTTTTATTATTGTCACTGGTTTGTGGGTTTATCGCATTGCACACATTCTAGGACGGTGCATAAACAAGTATAAACCAGAGAAATCTGCCTTTTGACCCTTTTCCCGCCAAAGAGAGGGATGAGCGCTATCAAAAACCCCATCGGTAGGGCCTCCATGGGGTCATGACCGAGTTAAGCGCAAAAACCCGGGTTTTTAAGTACACCCGTTGTGCGCTTCGTGGTCCGTTTCGGCTTCGGGTCTTCGTGACATCGGGACCTGATGGCGTCTTTGGCCGCTTGTCGCCGATTTCTCGGTTGAAAACGACGACAAGTTGAATTGTATACGGCAAGGATGGGCAGTAAAAAACACAAGAAACACCACAAATCGGACAGGAGAGAACGTTTTCATGAAAGTAAGAACGATACGTACGAAGTGCGGCCATTTTATTATCCTGCCGTCTCAGTTTTAACCCTATTCCTGCTTTCTAGCTGCTTTATTGCAATTGTAATAATAATGATAATAATGATAACTGAGACGTGATTATCAGGAGAAAAAAATGTGGAAGTTTGATATGTAATTCTTCCCAATAGGTATGTAAAATACCATCGAATAAATGCATATACATACGTGTATATATAATTATATAAATGTGAAATTGATCAGGAAAAAACCTGAGACGAACATGTTGTCAATCCGATGTTGTTTACAATATTAGCATATTTTATGCTCGGATTTTATAGTTTGGCAGAGGTGGTTATTTAGAAAAGCATCGGGTTATCGACGACCCATTCCGTCTTTGTCATTCTTGACACGCCCATTAGCTCGGCCCGCCCCTACTCGGCGTTGATTCGCGGATGCGTGATGTGGACTTTCGCGATTGGCCGAGCTGATGGCGCCATGTTTAATTTGCATTCGTGACTGAAAATTCAATCGAGTAGTCTTTGCGGGAACTTACTTTAGTTTCCACCTACATAGATGGGAATATAACAACAGAACTAAACGTGGTGAAATCATCATAACCATGTTTTTACCGCATTTGGCAGTTGTGGACAAAGCACCGGAGCCGCAACCTCTTCGTCTCGTGTTGAAAGTGGGCGGAAGTTCGGCATCGGAACACGGTGACTCTCCGCATGTACAACCTCATCCGGAAATCTACGTCGATGACCGTGGCTTCCGTGGTCCCGAGAAGCACAAGAAGTCGAAGAAGAAGAAGAAAAAGAAATCGTCGGATCGCGAAAAACACGAGAAGAAACACAAACATCATCATCATCACCATTACGATAAAAAGGTGCCACTTAATATTTACCATGTCGGAATTTGGTCCAAGGTCAGCATGTCCCAATGTCTGAATCGTTTTTGTATGCTCCCAGGAAAGGAAGAAGCGTGAACGGGAAGATTCTACACTCGAGGAAGAAGTAGATGAAATTGGTGATGGGCCGGCTATTAAAAGGCCTTTAATCAGTGTCGGGGTTGGTCCAGCTGTTGATGACGACAGCACGTCTGAAAGACCATTCAGGGAACCAAGAGCATGTACCCTCAAGAATAGGCAATCGAAATCTGCTCTTCAACGACTTCTTGACAACATCCTAAAAGGATTAGAAAGGTTTCCCATTTTTCCCTACATAACATTATTACTTGGCAGTTACAGTTTCGTGTTATTACACCAAAGGGTTAAATTGTTTCAGGAAGGACCCTCAGCAGTTTTTTGCATGGCCGGTAACTGACCATATAGCACCGGGTTACTCGAGCATCATCCAACACCCGATGGACTTCAGCACGATGAGACAAAAGATAGACAACAATGAATATCCAAGCGTCAACGATTTTAAAGTAAGTTACGGGAACTATGCGAGTGATATGCCAGGCAACTTTGAATTTGTCCTTTAAGAACGACTTCAAGTTGATGTGCGACAACGCGACAACCTACAACCGTGCCGACACCATCTACTACAAGTCCGCCAAGCGGCTTTTACACATAGGCTTCAAGATGATGAGTAAAGAGAAATTAACGTTGCTGTGCAACACTTTGCCGTTCGTGGCTGAACTCGGTGTCGAAGAACTCGGATTCGAGCTCCAAAAGAAAATCGTGCTGAAGGAACTCGTCGACAAGAGCCCCGAACAAGCCGAAATCCTTCCCGAAGAAGAGGAGGAAGAAGACGTGAAGGAATTCGTACCGATCGTAATCAAGGAACCCATCGTACCGGTCAAGCCTGCCAAACCTCCAAAGCCCAGCAAGTTCGAATGCTTCCCCGATGACATCACCCCCGAGGAGATCTTGGCGCAAGCGCAGAAGGCCGCTAACGACGCGGCCGCCAGACTCACCCTTCGTAAACCGAAGACTAACGTACGCCACCGTCAAAGTGCATTTCGGTTTGATTTACTAAGCTTACGAATAATGTTCTGGCGTAGTTTGGGTTCTTGAGGCAAGGAAACGACGGAAGTACGTCGCTTACCATCTTGACACCGAACCGAAAGGACAACGAGCAGAAAGCGGTTACTTTGGAGATGGTCGTGGGTAAATTGACGCAAGGCACGGGATGTCTCAACACGTACAAGGAAGAGAAGAAACACCCTGTTAGACCCGGTAATCGACCGCATTTGATATTAAACTGCGCTTTGACTGGTATTTTAATGGATGTTTTACGGAACGCAGTGTCGTACATGAATTACGGGTCGTACAGTTCGTACGCACCAAACTACGACAGTATGTTTTCCAATCTGACGAAAGAGGAATCGGATCTTCTGTACTCGACTTACGGCGACGAAGCCGGTGTACAATATGCCGAAAGGTTTGCAAGATGTCCTGAAATATGTTTCAAATGGGAATTTATACCGATGAGACATTCATTTTTCATTAGCATATTGAACTTTGCCAAAGACTGTGATTACGTGACGGGGATGGTGGACAACCTTCTGGATATACTCACCGATGGCGAGCACTCTAAGGCCATGAGGGTCCTCGAAGAGGTGGTTTCAGTACTAGTAATTTCATATACCGGGTAATAAGTGTCGGGTGTAAATGTTGTCTCGTGTTGAAACAGAAAGAAGCGGCGGCTTACGCCGCTGTATCCGCAACGAACAACACCAACACTCCAACAAATAATGCAAATGTGCAGCAGCCAAACACGAGTAATAACTTAGATATGAGGCATAGTCTAAGCGATGTGATAGACGCGGACATGGACGTGGATTTCGGGTCGCTGAGGTCCCTGGCGGACATCGGCATCGATGTCTCTTTTCTCGATTCCATGGGTACGGTTGTTGCGGACAGACTTTGCCATAATAACTATTGTATGAACACAGGCCTAAATGTCTAATTTGAATATGAAGAGGTTTCTGACGTTGCAGAAAAGGAAGTTCGCATCGTTAAACCGGCGTCGGGAGACGAGAAAGTCCAGAAGAAGTTGGATGAAACGACGGGTCTTCTGCAGGATCTGGAGAGGGTTCAAGTGAACCGGCTCAGCGCAAAGTTGCCATCTCACCTTTCGCAGTTGCCGTGTCCTTCGAAGGAAGAAACGGATATTGGTACGTATGGATTTGGGTGCCGTATTGTCTCCAAATAGTTGCTCATTTGAAATTGCATACGTTTCAGCTGAAAAGGTTACGGAGAACTTGAAGGAGATAACGAAGCAAGTGACACCGGCAGACATTACGAGTGTTTTGGCGCTGAGGAAAGCGATGGGCATCACGACGGACCCTACGTTCGGTCCGGACAGTGCGCAGCCCGGTGGGACCAGGACACCGGATGGGGAACACAGGGTTTCTCCTCGAATAGATGGTGTTTCGCGCGTAGGGGTGGCCGACCCAACCTCCAGTCGACTTCACTCGGGTGTCCGGGAAATGATCTCATCGGAAGACGTGACGAGCGAATGCGAGATGCCGGAACTTTCGGCCGAGGTGGAAGGTGTGGCGGACTTGGAGTCGGAGATTCAAAAGTTCCTCGAAGGCCAAGTCGTTTCTGACTTGCCTCCCCAACTAGAGCCTTCAGGGATCGATGGTATTCTGTAGTGGATCGGGGTACGGCGGGTTGCCTACGGCGCGATGATTATTAACGCACGGTGGAAATGGGAAAGATTTTGATGTCGCTTCCGATTAACTTTTAAATGCTGGGTGTCCCTCCTGAACAGATCTGTCTGTGTACTTGCTGTGACACATGTTCCTTTTGCAGTTCTGATTGACTGGATAAAATAATTACGCAACGTATAAACTAACAAACAGTTTGGCAGCGTGTGCCGAAGATGATATTTCGAGGACACTTTGTAACTTGTATCCAAAATGCCTTTTATATATACATATATATGTAATTAAAAGTTGTGCGGTCAACAGCGATTCGTTTTATTATGGAATCGTAGCTTTGCAAAATGCATTTATGAAATGTGGCCATGAGTGTGATAAGCCAGACAGCTCCAGCAGAGGGCGCTACGTGCAAGGCTATAATTTTTTTTTACATTCGACCGCGCGGTTGGAAAGATCGGTGTCCGTCTGCTCAAGGTCTGCCTGCTGAAGACCACGTGAAATTGTATTAACGTAACGTTCACATATTGCAAAGAATGCTGAAACTCTCAGGAAAAGTTGCAATTATTACAGGTTTGTTTCTTTGGAGTGTGTTTTTACTCAAATTGGCTATTTCGTAGAGTTCATTCTGTTTCGTGCAATGTTCTTGCTCATAAACATTATTGCATGCAATATGTGTGACGTCACGCGCTCTGGTAGTCTAGTGTTTAGCCTTGGGTTTAGCGATAGAATGTTTCGCAGTTGCCGGTTCTGTGCAAGAACATTGCAATATATAGTCGCTTTCAAAACTTTATTGAAAACAGGGGCCAGTTCAGGCATAGGAGCAGCAATTGCCAAACGTTTTTCCGAATTGGGTTGCATTTTGTCATTGGTGGGAAGAAATGCGGACAATTTGAATGATGTGGTCAACAGTTGCGCGCAAGTGGCTGCCGATAATCAACCCAAGGTAAAATATGGCTTCATTTTTTTACAGTTATATAACTAAATTAATTTATTTATGTATTACATATATTCCAGGCATACACAACTGTGGGTGATTTAACTGATGAAAACATAACTCGCTCTGTGATAGAAAACACTGTGCAAACATTTGGCAAGATTGATATATTGGTATGTGCGGTGTATACTGTAGTATATATTTCTTGGATAGTTTCCTGAAATATTGCCATGTTAAGTATAGGTAAATAATGCTGGGATATTAGAAATGGGCACTATAGAAAACACGTCTCTTGAACAGTATGACAGGGTTTTCAACGTAAATGTGAGGTACGTATACGTGAGTTAATTATCTGTCTAAAATAATCCTAATTAATCTTTGAGAGATTTTTAAACAATATTTGCATTACCATACAGAGTGGCTTATCACCTGACAATGCTGGCTGTGCCTCATTTAGTGGCCACCAAAGGATGTGTGGTTAACATTTCAAGCGTGAATGGCATTCGCTCGGTAACAATACGCGGTGTTACTGGTTTTATTAATTAATTTCTCATTGTTGCTTATACAGTTTCCAGGTGTGTTGGCTTATAACATGTCTAAAGCAGCTCTAGATCAATTCACCAGATGTGTCGCATTAGGTTAGAAATATGTGATGTACATAAAAGAAAATGAATATTTGATAATAAAGCCTGTATTACCGATGTTTAGAATTGGCACCGAAACAAGTGCGTGTCAACAGTGTTAAGTAAGTTGCAATTAATATTGTATTATATTTAATGGTTGTATATATGATTGTACACATGTTGTTTTCCATAGCCCGGGTGTGATCGTAACCAACCTTCAGAAACGTGCAGGGTTGTCGGATGATGCTTACCGCGAGGTATGGATGAACCACCAGTTGGTTGAAGAAGATATAACAAATTAATAAAAACATTAAATTGTGTTATTTTGTACATTTCAGTTTCTTGAGAAAAGTAAAACTACTCATGCTTTGGGTAGGCCTGGTGTAGTGGAAGAGGTTGCCGCAGCTGTGGCTTTCTTAGCTTCCGATGAAGCATCATTTATAACCGGAGCAAGTTTGCCTGTTGATGGTGGGCGCCATGCAATGTGCCCACGTTAATTGGTACACCTACATATATTCTATACCCAAATAAATATAGTAGGGTGTAACTTGATCTATTACATGTACAACGACCAGGTTTTGCATGATTAATAAAAATATAATAAAATTGTACACGTACTGCTTTAGTTTACTCAATGGTTGACTGTTGCAATAACAAAAAGAAAGCAAAATGTAATGAAACGTTGCGACAATTGTTTTAAACCTTTATTAAATTAAAGGGACAGTAACCGATATAACAAAAAATTATATGTTGTGCACAATAAAAAACTATAGAAAGTTGAGATGGGAAGTACTATTAAATTCGCAATAGTTAACGAGAAATTAAATAAAAACCATCCTAAAAGGGGCGTGGTTACGCA
>JAQIWR010000238.1:0-24800 GCA_034695945.1 Glomeris hexasticha
AGCAACTGAAAAACCGTCAAGGTCACGTTCAAGGTCAACGGGATGGCGATTTCCGGAATCAGCGTATCACATTTCCTCATTCAACAGAAAACATCTTTCAAATATCTCTAATAGTTTGTGAGATAATTTACTGGGTCGTATAACTTGTTACACCCTGTATAGTTTAATAGTGGTTATAATAATTAAGTAAATGGTTAACTAAGACGGACAGTGATTAGGTTCACTGGTGTGCGACTGCTTTAATTCACCATGGCGTTTTATTACTCCACTCTCGCCTTTTATATCTCTTTCTTGCCTCGTCAACCACCTTGAAACTACTCCATTTCCTATCCCAATTGCGCCCTCTATCGATCGCCGATCGATACTAATGCCGACCGAAGCGCCACCTACCAGCATAAACTACCCTCAAAACTTTTTACAGTAGCCGTTACACTGCCTATTGTGATGCTGAACAAGCCCTGTTACAACCCATAGTTAAAAAACTAAAAAAAACTATAGTCGGAACTACGTCAAGGTTGCAGTAAATTGTGATTGGTTCTTATTTTTTAAAAGTAGTAGGAGGGACTTTTAGGTAATCATGTACAGAACATAAAGTGTTCTTTTAGGTAATGGGAACAGTAAACAGTGATGATATGCGAAGTGGAACGTGTTATTCAAGAGGTAATTGACCACAACTAATTACTATTTACTGCAACCTTGACTTAGGGCAGAGTATATATAAATAAAATTAATTATTTTTTTAATATTAAACACACTTATGAGCTTAATTTGAATATGACCCCCATTTGAAAGTAAACATTGTGAAATGAGGAATTGCTAGTTTGTTTCAGGATAAGCGTGGTCTTGAAGCTCCGCCTTTTTTTTAATAATGCAATTTAAGATCAAATGGGATTTTGTAATGATAAGTTAGACAAGGTCGTTATATGAGGGTGTAAGTTATGGTTGTTATAACGGTACAAAGGGTTGTGTTTGCAGATTACAGGGTGAGTCACTTATCAGCGAACCCTCGATTTTTATCTCTTCATTTTCTCTTTTTTGCGATTGGGGGCGTGGCTTAAATGGCGTCCGACCGTGAAGGGTGTAACTACATTTATACCCACCCTTTGTACACTTACACGTCCCCCCTTCTTTTTTACTTCAACCGCTGTCACGTGATTTACGTCTATGCTAATCCCACATGCAAAACGAATGACCTTTCTATTTTGTCTGCCGGCCATTTAAGTCCCATTTTTGCATTGAAATGGGCCTTTTTTAGGGCCTAATAGGCCCTATTATAGGACATTATTAAGTACATTATTATACTGTTTTTAATGTAATTTTATGCAATTTAGGCTTATTTAATTCCCGTTAAAATAAATTTAATGGCAATTATATTTGGTATTTATTTTAGGCCTACTTTTTGCCTATGTATTTGTATAGATAGGCCTAATTGTGGCGATATATAGTGGAAAAGTAGCAACAGCTGGCCAACAATAATGGAAATGTGCCCTTTTCAAGTATGAAAAGGGCAACATGGAGGGCCATATGGACCTTTTTGTCAGTGTGGGGACCCGATTCACATTTAAACACCTTCAATTAACCCCTTGAACATCATCAGTTTTCGCTTTTCTACATTTTCCAGGTTTTGTTTGCAAATTTCGACAGTTTCTTTCGTGTGGGACCCTATACAGAGAATAAACCCTAACTGTATAATTGGCCCTTACAAATTATGCTGCCTCACAACAGTGTCCTATGTGTGAGCAATGACATGATTTAATTAATTTACTTTCCGTTGTTGAGGTGGCAGACGAAGCTTTCATTATATAGCATAACGGTCAAAATGTGTATTTACGTGTCTAACTTGTCCAATAACTGTGCTGGATTTAAATGATGCAGACATAAAATATAGTGTGTGTTTTTGTCTACATTTTGGTTCACAGTTATAGTAAATCAGACAACAGGAACCGAAGTTACAGTGACTGTTACAACTTCCCCCGATCACCTGTCGTGTCTCATTTCTAACTTTTAACTACTTTGTGACTAAATTAAGTGCTATACTGGTCAATAAATTGTAAAGCAAGGTACCTTGTGATAGTCTGAAGTGTCCTGCATAGAAGTTGCACAAGTTTCTACCAAGCTTTCCATCGTCAAGGTGGCAGAAACTCGTAAATAATGAGGTTTTTTGATTTTGTTACGCGTCAAACGCGGTCAATAATTGTGATAGCCTTTCCAAATTTGGATATGAAGAAAAGGGTTTTTTTTGTCTGTAGTTTGTATCCTAGATTAGTTAAATCCAACGAAAGGAACCAAAGTTAATGAGGCTAAAGTGACTGTTACGGCGCTTCCCATTTTATTTCGGCGCGACACTTTGAGAAATTAGGATCTTTTGTGTTATGTTAAATGTAAATTGTGTTTCTTGATGTGTTGGGACCTATAAATTGTAACTTTGACGTTTTGGTTTAGTGTACGAGATGTCCGCGCGTGCCAATCGCACCGAAACGCGGCTCAAATCGGCTGCTTGTTGCATGGAAATTCTTTACTGCACTCGTTTCCTGAATTCAAACTCGACTCCAAATAAGCTCGTATATAAACATGAATGCAAGATATTTGGGAATTTACATATTTGCCGGGAAATCCACTGCGATCGCGACAAACACCGGCAATCCACTCTTTCGCTTATGCGCGGCACCAAAATGTCGGCATTTAAATAAATGTCTCAAAAGCTTGAATGATAATAAACATGTGAATACACTGGCAGAATAAATAAAAAAGTTTACAATTCATAGTATTTTTTGAATTATAATATGGGGAGAGTTTAATAATTATGTTTTTTAATGTTTAATTTTTGGTTTAGTCGTTTAGTATGGAGTGGGGTATTTATTTAATGGGATGTATTGATTGGGATTGGGTTAATGGAGGTTTTAGGTGTGATTTGGGTGGTTAGATTAGTGGTTTGAAAGGGGTTTTTGGGAGTTTGATACGCGAAACGGCTTCGCGGAAAGGTGATATTACGTGGAAAATGTTTTTCGATTTTGGGATTTTAATATATGTCTAGTGCTATTATATATATATTCGTCTTTTGTAACCCTAGCCTTGCAGTTAATGAAGTTCTTTTGGGTCTTTTATGGTTTGGTATTAATAAAATGGGAGCAAATAGAATCTGCGGCCTGCGGCGAGCAAATGTATTTGGTAGTTTTGGGGGTGGTTAAAGGAAAATGGCGGCCAATAATCGAGGAAAGCGTCGAGATTTGGCTCAACACGGTGTAATAATGTGGCTTGAATTACACATTACACCTATATACTTTGCAGATTGAAATAAGAGAGCTGTTGTGTTGTGCCCGGGGAAAAAGGGAATTAATTAGAAAAGTTGGAAAGCAGCAAAATGATAAAGTTTTATGGGAAATCATTATTCAGCAGCTCAGATTTTAGTGTAGTGTTATTATTAAAGATTTAGTAAATTGTGACATTGAGGCAGATTTTATCATTTAAAATTGCACCTTAAAGTAGCAATTACAATTTAGCAACTTTTATTAAATTTACAATTATTATTAGACATGTACAGAATTTAAAATGAACGTTTGTAAATGTTGTATTAAATTTACAATTATTGCTTAAAATTTGAAATGAACGTTTAAGACATTTTAGCATTTCCAATTTATATTTTAGGCAATTTAGGATTTCCAATTTATATTTTAAACATTTTACCATTTACAATTATTATTTTGAACATTTTACAATTAACATTTGAAATTGTACATTAAATTTCCAATTTAAACTTTTTAAGAGTTCCAATTTAATCATTTTGAACATTTTAATATTTATATATTTTAGACATTTTAATATTTATATATTTTAGACATTTTAACAATTACAATTTAAACATTTTAACATTTACAATTCAAATATTTTAGTAATTATAATTTAAACATTTTAACAATTACTGTTTAAACATTTTAAACATTTTAATTATTACATTTTAATAACTAAAACTGAAACATTTTAATAAAATTACAATTTAAACAATTGAAACATTTTAATAAAATTACAATTTAAACATTTTAATATTTATATTTTAAACATTTTAACATTAGTTTAGTCCTTGTAACATTAAACTTTGTAACATAATTCGAAACAATTTAACATTAACATTTTTAATACAAAATAAAGTTACAAATGAACTTTTAAATATAACACAGTTTATTTAATTTTACTCTGGAAACCAATTTTATAAGGAAAATATTTAAATTCATGTGAATATTTAAATATGTATTAATATTAAACAGTACTAAATTATATTTTCCCAGAAATGAACATGAAAAAGTTTCAATCTTCTATCATGCAAGCGACATAAATAATGAATTGCCGCCAGATTATTTATTGAAATACTTCGAAATTGGGTATGTTTCATGTGCCGTAAGATATGGCCAATATAGTGTGTGTGCCAGCAGGCAAAAGTCACGTGATGTTAGCATATAAAGTGAGCTTTATTTGAGTGTGAGGCTACCAACAGCCCTGTTGCCAAGTTGCAGCAGTGATGTTACGCGAATAACCGTGGAGTAACTTACCGATTTCAACTTTTTCAATCGATAAGCGCTGTGTGGATTTTTTCCCTTAGGTACTTGAGTGCCCCATGCCCTTTCCTATATGACCAGATGCAAGTAATAAGTTTACACTGTAAAATGCTAGTTGTTAAAGTGGCCACTAGGTGGAAATGTGGCGCTGGAAATGGAATCCGCGCGAACGTGAACTTGTCGATAAGAAAATCAAACGGAGAAAATTATTACGGAGTTGGATGTTCGGTGGGATTAGCAGAATTTACATATAACATGGTGGAATGTTGTGACGTAACACAGTAGTTACAAAATCCACCATCAGGTGGGATTTTGGCGCTGTATATGGGAACAATTTCAAACCAAAACCGTGTTAGTAGTATAGGAAAGTTGTACGGTGCAGGAAGTGACGTCACAACCGTAAGTATTGGGCGTGGTAAATCTAATAAGGCCACTCCCACTTCCGGTCAGAATGGACCAATCACAGCTGGTGAAATATAGGCCACGCCCCTTACTTCCGGAAGTGACATCACAACTGGAAGTAAGGAGTGTGGTAAATCTAATTAGGCCACGGTCACTTCCGGTCAGAATGGACCAATCACAGCAGGGGGAAAATATGCCACGCCCCCTACTTCCAGTTGTGACGTCACTTCCGGCGCCGCACATCCTATGCTACTCGTGTTAAGATGCATCGATGACGGAATCACATCGGATTAGTTAGTTTTTTTTCTTAATTTTGTATGCCTTGTTCCTTATGATGCTATCTTAACATTAGCCAACAATTTGGGTTGAAAAGTCGTCACTAGGTGGCGCTATGAAGCTGTGAAGCAGTATTCTCCTAATTTAACGTTAAATACAACTTGTCGCTAATGTCGAATCGCAACGTAAAGAGATAATGTATAAATAAGTTGATCACGTTTGTAAGATAGTAAGATAGTTCTAAAAGTTGACACTAGGTGGCGCTGTGAGCATAAAATGTAGAAGCTGAATTCCCAGTTGATTTTGAAGACGTGACGTGAACATCTTGTCGATAAGATAAGGACGCGTGAAGTACCTTAAGGGATTTTTGTATAAGTGCAACCCTGGGAGACATTTAGTAACATTTTTAACGTTCGCAGCGCCAACCTGGTGAGGACATTTGGAACTACTCACCTCAAACTTCCATTAAAATATCACTTTTATCTATGATGATTAATATTTTTGGATGAAATAATGCGAATTCTGAGATAACACGCGATTCAAGTTACACATTTACGTTACACTCTATGGGAAAGGTGTAATATTAACCTGGAGGTGTAAGCTACATTTTAATTGCTAATTTCATCAGAATTAATATTAACCCCCTCATTAATTAATTCTAGAGGTAACGTGGTTTGGTTGCCGTTGCGGTCAGTTAGACTCGTGAAGCCGTTGAACGCGTGAATGCAATCATATTTGTAGAGGGTGTAATTAATTTTTCATACTTACACTTGCATATTGCATGATGTACAGTGTGTTGTACGAGGATATTAGTTTTATCTCCGGATGAAATGAAACCTTTATTTGAATGTTAATCGGTGTGCCGCGACAACGCGAGTCTTTCCATGACCCGCGAGCGAAGCCATGATGAAATTTATTAAACGTCCAAAACACCTGGAATAATTTGGTATTGTAAAGACATGATATGCAAATTAAATGCTGCTTTATATTTTAAATTTACATTAATTGCAGCACTAGAAAATTAGATATCGTGAATCGGGTTTGTGCGTCGCGGGGCTGTCTGCACCACATTGTCGAATAGCTTAGTTATAAATCATCCTATTTTTACCAGTATTATATCTTAGGCCCTACTTGGTGATATATTGTTCTTCACGTGCTCTGGGTTTTTAGAATGTTCGAAATTATTTTTGGAACACATGTTTTGAAATACAATTGCAAAGTTGTGCTTTGTTCGCGATAAGTTGTCGTCTCAACGGTAAGATATAGAAGGGTTTTAATTCCTCCTCCTTTGTTTCCAAATGTATTTAATGTCGTTAGTGATAATAGCATGAACACTAGCCTTCAAATGGTACGAAATTATTATTTGAACATAATTGGAACTTATTTGGAACGTTTTAGAGTTAATGCTGATTCGTTCGCAGGATTTTAATTCCTCCCAATTTACTTGTGTTTTACAAATGGTCCTCATTGGTAGTAGCTCGTGCCCCATGGACTCCTGAGGGTCTTAACTGATCGAAAAGTTTTTCGAACAATATTGGAACGAAATAAAATATTTCTGAGTTCACGTGGATTCTTCCGCGACAAAGTTGTAGTATCATCTTTAAGACACTTTAAGAAGGGTTTTAATTCATCTTGTCTTTTTATCAGTGCTCCTTCTTGAGAGTAGCTTGTGCTCCACAAGCTGTTCTAAGTGTTTTTTGGAACAATATTAGAACGATTATTGGAACAATAAAATTGTAGGATTTCACGTCTTTTCCTTTCACGACAAAGTTGTCGTCTTCACCGTTACACTTAGCGGAGGGTTTTAATTCCTGCTCTGTCTTATCAATGGTCGTTCTTGATAGTAGCTTGTGTCCCACGTATTCCTGAAGGCCTTAGCTGTTCGAAATGTTTTTTGGAACAATATTGGAACACAATAAAAAATAATCTAAGCTCATGCGGATTTTTTCGCGACAAAGTTGTTTTATCATATTTAAGACTTAGAGGAAGGTTTTAATTTCCCCTGTTTTTTATCAATGGTCCATCTTGTGTCCCTCGTATTCCTGAGGGTCTTAGCTGTGTATTGGAACGAAATAAAGTTTGGGAGTTGACGTGGAGTCTTTCGCGACAAAGCTTTAGCGACAAAGTTTCCGTCTAAACTTTGGTTCTTAGAAGAAGGAGGTTATTGGAGTCTATCTTGACTGCGGCACCATGCAATCCCCAAACAAATTGACCAGATTTGGGCCACTTGAACATTCGGTCTTGGCTTTAAGGGCCTAGGGTTGCGCATGAGGCATGAGCAATGGCCAGTGGCCAGAATGCGGAGTGCGGACAGGAAATCTATTCGGATTATGGGCAAGTGAGCGAATTCAAACCCTGGAATCAATAACCGCTGCCGTTCAATAAAATTCAGCTTCTCCTTCATCTTCTGGCCCTAGAAGCCTGTCGTCAGCCGATTAATCGCGAGCCCAGGCTGCATCAGAAGTCTTTGAACGGAGGAGAGTTGCCGCGTTTCCTTCCTACTTATCAAACTCCTCCATTTTGACTCCTTGACCTCTCAGCTGATAATATGGAAGCTAAACCGGTGAAATTCACAGGGATAACCTGGGAAAATGATAGACTAACTTAATACATACTTAAACTAAATGAGTTACGAGCGCGCGATAAGCGAAGACGCGACAGCTGAAGAAATAGTTTTGCTCCAATTTTATTTCAATTCACTAAATTGCATGGTTACCAATGTGGCATATTGATTGATTGATTTATTGATTGGTGGAATAACTCTTCGGTAGATGCGGAAGACCCTCAACGTTGACCAATCGTGAATTAGGGAAATTTTGGTGCTGCCATCTAGAGGGAATCCCTAACGTTAAATCAATAGTTGCATCTTTTATTAATATCTTATTGAATTACTAATTATAATATTTTATCTTCTTCATCTGTTTTTCTGCTGCCTTAATCTACAGTTGTAATTTTTTTTTGCGGGAAGGTCACGTGACGCGATAACTTTAGTTGTCTTTAAAAATATTAGGCACACATAACAAGCATATTTGTAATAGTTAGTGTAATGACACTGTATTTAGAAATGATTTTAGTATTTATTTTGCTCAGTTAAATTTTTAAAAATGACCGTTTGAAATTTTTCGCGTGTTTGCGTGTTGGCGTAACCTTTCTCATTATTTTACCAGATAGCTAGTATAAAACCCGGGACTAGTATTGAATGCCTTCGATGATTCAGAGCTGATTATTACCAATTTTAAAGATACTTGAGAGAATTATAAAAAAAAATTGGCCATTGTCGCGCGATGTACCCGCGAATCATTTGCGGCCATTCATGTGTCCTCTTCTTTCCAGCTTACAGTGAAAAATCGATTTATTGGCAAAAAGGGGGGGGGGACAGAGTATAAAGTTTTAGATCAGCGAATCGTATCGGTGGTTGGGTTTGGTTAATCGATTAATCGATTCCTGGAAAGGAAGACAAAAAATAGATGGGAGACTTACAACCTGCACGGCTAGATATTCCGCTCGGCCGACTTTGAATTTGTGTTTGCAACTAGAGCTAAATTACGCGATTAATTCCATGATTTTTTGGCTCCTCCCCCTCGTGCTAACCTAATAAAAACCCCGATTAACCAAACCCACCATTCCTATTCAACGATTGAGGCTGAATATCGAAAATACGGCGAAAAAAGTTATCGCTTACGTTTCGTTGTCGTTAAGCCTACTTCCCAATTGAAAACTAGAGTTGAGATTATGATCAAAGTAGGTTTAAAAAAGAAGGTCACGTGGATTAAAGTGTGGGGCGTGGTTTGGGATTTTTTGGCTAAATATTATAAAAGTTAAAAGAAAAAAAGTTGGGCATGCCGGGATTCGATCTTGTGTTAGACTTGTGGCTACACAGTGTTGCTAATCTCATGTGTTTTTCCCGTTTTTTTTTCTTTTTCTCTCTAGGTAAGTCCAGTGAAGTTTAGCAGTACTTTGATGAGTTTGATGACGTCAGATGATGACGTCATTAAGGGATGTACGACAAAGGGAAGTGAGAAACTTATTTTACGGGGAACCAATGGCTATCGTAATAATCGGTGTGGCGATAAAAGGCTGTTACAGTGGATGGTGTGCAAGCAGTTTGCGTGCCGAAATTCGAGTCACGTGATAATGGCGGCCATTATGGGGCGTAAACACTGTTGCCTGTGTACGGTTACAGTTGGCAACTCGTAGCGAGATAATTAACGCGCAGCGCACAATTTGTCGTCAATACGCTGATACCGGCATTTTCTCATCGAGCCACACCCTTTCCGTGTTGCCAGATACTCTCCACTATCCCCGGCAGTGTTTCCGGTTGGCAAAATAAAATTTTACTACATTGATTTAGGGAATTAAGGGAATTTTGAAGTTGGTGCTTTGCGGGGAAGCTTCAGGGGTCGCTTTTGACTTTCAACCTAAAATCAATTCTATTATGCCATTTGAATTTCTTATTAATTCCCTAATTTGAAATAAGGGATCTTCATAATTCCCTAATTTCAAATAAGTGATTTCCATAATTCCCTAATTTCAATTAAGTGATTTTCATGATTTCAAATAAGTGATTTTCATAATTCCCTAATTTCAAATAAGAGATTTTCATAATTCCCCAATTTAAAATAAGTGATTTCCATAATTCCATGATTTCAAATAAGTAAATTTCATAATTCCCTAATTTCAAATAAGTGATTTCCATAATTCCCTTATTTAAAAAAGTGATTGTCAAAATTCTCTAATTTTAATTAAGTGATTTTCATAATTCCCTAATTTCAATTAAGTGATTTTCATAATTTCCTAATTTCAAATAAGTGGTTTCCATAATTCCATGATTTTAAAAAAGTGATTTTCATAATTTCCTAATTTCAAATTAGTGTTTTTCATCAATCCCTAATTTGAAATAAATGATTTTCATCACTCCCTGATTCCCTAATTTGAAATAAGTGATTTTTCGTAATTTACTAATTATAAAGATAGTATTTAGGACAATTTTGCATTATCTGGAAGTAATTATCAAAATTCCTAAAGGAATAGATAAATGTTGAAAAAGTTTTTGATAATTAATCACTGAAATATCTTTTTTATGTTCAGTTCAGTGGGTTTCCTAGTAATCTAATTAATTGTTCCTGGTTAATTTAGTGTTTTTCCTAGTTAGTTTAATGTTTGTAATCAGTATTTATCCAGGTCATTAGACAATTTTAAATCCTTATCATTTAATTAAGTTTTCATGTTTAGTTCAAAGTTTGTCATTATTAGGTAATTTAAAAATATTATGTAATAATTATTACCGGTTAATTTCAGTGTCTATCCTGATTAGAA
Source organism: Glomeris hexasticha (assembly GCA_034695945.1). Classification (NCBI taxonomy): domain Eukaryota; kingdom Metazoa; phylum Arthropoda; class Diplopoda; order Glomerida; family Glomeridae; genus Glomeris; species Glomeris hexasticha. The sequence continues at coordinate 10,545 of JAQIWR010000238.1, forward strand.
AAGTAAATCTTACTAGTTTTACTAGTTTAGCCTGGTTATGAAAGTAATCATTGTGTTTAATTTCAATTTTTAAATTTTTATCCTAATTGTGTAAGTAATTTTTATTAATTTATTTCAATATTCGTCCTGGTTATCTAACTAACTTTGTCTTGGATAATTAAATTTACTATTTTTCCTGGTTAGTTAACTATTTTTACTGGTAAGTTTAGCATTTGATGTGGTCAATTTAGTACATTTCCTGCCCAGTTTAACGTTTTTCTTTATTATGATATATTTTCAAAGTAATAAATACAATTTGAAAGTCCCAAAAATCTGACATGTTAATACATATCTTAATATTAACTTCCAAAAAAGTTTGTTAAAGTATTTTATTAAGTTGTACAGGGTGTCTACTATCCTGGAATTGCTGGATTTCCTAAGAAAATAAATAATGCACAAACATTTCAGCATTTTACCCTTTCGAAGAAATTTTCAGAAAAATTTACGATCGCGTTCCACTCCGAACTGTCACATTTATTTTTAAATAAACGACTATGAACATGAATTGGCTGGAATTATGGTGTCAACTCATGCTCCTATTCTTATTTTTCCAACTGCAAGTTTTTATCTACTCCGCTCCGAATCGATCGCGCCGAGGTTCCCTGCGCGGAACGCTCCGCGGAGCGTGGAATCATCATCCCCGGATGCAAACCCTGGTCACTTTAGTAAATTGGAGTACTTTGATAGGTTACTGCAATGTACACCAGCTATGATTAACTGTTCTGGTTCCACCAACTCCAAAAAACTCTTATTTTTTACGATAGCCGAGAGAGTCCATTGCGCGCACATGCGCGTGATGCACCCTGGGAAAACTGAATGCAATTACTGAGATTTTGATGCTGTCGCAAGAATGTGTTCTGGGGGGTTGGAGGGGGTGGGGGAGGAGCGAATCCTAATGAAAAAGGCAATCTATTGAGTCGTTGATAATGTACTACTCCGCGTGAGTCACTGTTTTCGCTGGACGCGGATTGATGCGCGCGCATCACCGACAGTTTTAGATATTTAATTGTACTTCCGGTCTGGTCCGGACATTGATTGACCACCTACGGGAGGGAATTAACTAGTGCTGGGATGATTTTAAATTTAAATAACGGAGGGGGAGGGGGTGGAGCCAGTTGTCGCGGCGCGACAAATATCGGAACACGCGATATGCGCAGTTGCGGCTTTATTTTCGTGTTGATGTCATTTTTTGCCTGTTCAGTTCAGTGTCTAGACTGGAATTTATGGTGAAATTAGTTAAAAAAAGTTATTTGCACTTAATGTTGGACGGGGTAATTCAGTTAGGAGGTTCGCGTCCACGCTCGGTCTGCCGTTTCGTCTTCATTTTCATCATGTGGATGTTATTTTTTTGTCTGAGCATCAGATCAATGTTTTGGACTGAAATCGCTACAGCAATTTGTAAAAAAATGTATTTGCCATTTGAGTTTGATGGGGTAATTAATTTAGGAGGTTTGCGTCTGCATACGATGTGCAGTTGCGTCGCGTCATTAAGTTCATGTCATGTTTTGCCTTAACAATTCAATGTTTTGCCTGGTTAATTCACTATGTTGAGTTGAATCTGTAGAAAAGTTTGTTGAAAAAGTAATTTGCTGTTAATGCACGGTGGGGTAATTAATTTAGGAGGTTTGTATCTGCGTGCTGCGACTTGCAGTAGCGCATTCATTTTCATGTTCTGATGATTTGCATGGTCAGTTCAGTGTTTTGCCTTGAATCTGTAGAGGGAGACGTTAGTAAATTGTTATTTGCATTTAAAGTTCGAGGGGTAATTAAGTTAGGAGGTCGACGAACCTTCTATCTGGCAAACTTGAACACTTGTAAGTGCTGTTTCATGCTGATGTGATGTTTTGCCTGTAATGTCTGGTGGAAATTTGAAAAAAACTAATGTAATATGCTCTTAAACAGTAGCAGGGGTAATTAATTTAGGAGGTTAGCTTATTCATTCTGACTTCTTATCAGACAGATTATATCATTTATTGCCACATCGATTTTGTTGATATATTTATTATCTTCACGGCTTTTTAGGGTACGTTACTAAAAGTTTGAAGGGGGTAATTAAGTTAGTAGGTCGCTTTTATCTCACAAAAATTAAATCTCTAATAACTTTATGACTATTTTTCATCCATATTTTGTTCCAGATCTTGTTTTATTCAGCAGTTTACTTTGCGTACGTTTATAAGCGCTAACAGTTCAAAGGGGCAATTAAGTTAGGAGGTTTGCCTATGTTTTCCAGCATCCTATTTCGCTTGATCTGGTCATTATTAGGGTATTACGACCGTGATTTTGTCACTATTCCCCATTGAGATCGTCATTTCCCCCTTGTGGTCATTATTTCTCCCTTAACGTCATTATTTCCCCCTTCAATTCCAAGGACCAATTTTGCTGAAGATGCTTTTACTTAATCAGTGCATGATATACTTTAGATACATCTTGTGTCACTGCTTTTATTGCACCTCTTATACAATCAACTTTTCTGTGGTTAACCAAAATTTTCTAATTTATTCCTGAATTTCCACTTGTCGCTCCACTTGTCGCTTCGCGCGCGTTCCAAAAACTTTTACTAAAATCATCACATGATGTTAACCTATTCCAATGTGACTATTACCTCTCCATCTGCTTCATTTCCCATATAATCAACGTTCACTATAACCGGAATACCCTCAATTCAATTATTCAATATTGTCGTATTACATCTTCGCGCTCCGAGGAACTATTTCGCCAATTGTTTTGCTATTATCAGTCGGTTCACCGTGGTAAACGTTGTTTCTGCTTCACTTCTTATACAATCAACGTTTACTGTAACCGGAATTGTTTCCTGTATTGAGGAAATACAGGAGATATGGTTTTGGTGTAGCGTGCATCGCGTGTAGCGTGCGCGCGCCACTCGTTGCGTAAAAATGGGAGATTGGAGTCAGAAATAAATGGTTTTGAGGTTGAGTATTTTGTCTAGAACAGGATATTTATTGGCCTTATTAGCCTTTGCAGGCTATTTCGTTTTGGAACTTCTCGGTGAAACTCGTTGTCGCGGAAAGGAATTGATGCCGCGCGTGCAGATCGGTCTTGCGCGGAACCAAAATTGGGCTGGATTTGGAGAAGGATGAAGATGGCTTTATGGAGTGGTATTGTGGGTATATGAAAAAGGAGGAGGAAAATGACAAAAGTTGGGTTTGGAGTTGTGGGGTTACAGGGTGAGACTGAAGTTAGTAACCCGGAGATGCTTTTCGCAGCGGAAAGGATCATGAAACGGGCCAGTGCATAATTTCATCATGCTGATGGGGTAAAAGCATGCACACACACACACAACAGCCTCCCAATACTGCTATAGCAACAAGTTTTATTGCCTGCCATGATTTGTGAGCGCCAGATCTCTCCGCTGAATGGATTTTTGCTCCTTTTCTATTTGTTTGCGATGCTGTTTACGCAGCTGCCAACAATCCTTTTCCTTCTCTTCCACTTCCAATTTCCTTTCTTTCTTCGACTAAATCGAGGGATTTTCAATGGGCTGAATACACTTATTTTCTGCATAGCGCTGTTTTGGTTTGCAAATTTTTCCCCTATTATACAGACCGTATTTGAATATATTTCAAAGCGATGCAAAACGAGTGCAATCGCTACTTGCCATAAACTACGTGAAGTTTTGTAAAATTTTGATAAGTTTACGTGAAGTTTTGTAAAATTTGGAATAATTTACGTGAAATTTCGTACAATTTTGACAAGTTTGTGTGGAGTTTTGTAAAATTTTTAATAGTTTGTGTGGAGTTTTGTAAAATTTTTAATAGTTTACATGAAGTTTTCTACAATTTTGAATAGTTTACGTGAAGTTTTGTAAAATTTTCAATAGTTTACGTGAAGTTTTGTAAAATTTTGACAAGTTTACGTGAAGTTTTGTAAAATTTTGGTAAATTTACGTGAAGTTTTCTACAATTTTGAATAGTTTTTACGTGAAGTTTTGTATCATTTTTACAAATTTACGTGAAGTTTTGTAAAATTGGGAATAGTTTACGTGAAGTTTTGTAAACTTTAATAGTTTATGTGAAGTTTTGTAAAATTCTGACAAGTTTACATGAAGTTTTGTAAAATTTGGAATAGTTAACGTGAAGTTTTGTAAACTTTTTTATTGTTTACGTGAAGATTTGTAAACTTTTTTATAGTTTACGTGAAGTTTTATAAAATTTACAATAATTTACATAAAGTTTTGTAAAATTTTGGTAAATTTCAGTGAAGTTTTCTACAATTTTGAATAGTTTACGTGAAGTTTTGTAAAATTCTGACAAGTTTAAATGAAGTTTTGTAACGTTTGGAATAGTTTACGTAAAGTTTTGTTAAATTTGGAATGGATTACGTAAAGTTTTGTAACATTTTGGCAAGTTTATGTGAGGTTTTGTAAAATTTTGAGTTTTAGTTTTGCGAAATTTAGTGTAATTTTGGTTACCTTACAAGAAGTTTTTTGAAATATTGACTAATTTATGTGAAGTTTTGCTAAATATTTGGGACAGTTTGACTAGTTTACATAAAGTTTGGTGAGATTTTGACAAGTGTACGTGAATTTTTGTAAGATTTTCAATAGTTTACGTGAAGTTTTGTGAAATTTTGAGTAGTTTACGTACAGTTTTGTGAAACTGACTTTGCGCCGGCTGTTCATCGAATAAAATTTCGCATAAATCAGGTTAAGATGATAAAAACACAAACTAAATTCTCTATTGTAGCTTATAAACTGTTGTTTCACTGTAGGACCTTACAATTTTCATTTTTGTTTTACAACAATGTATGAAAAAAATTATTTATGGTTTTTGGTATTAATGTTTAACGGGTTTTCGAATATTTTCTTGTTTATATTTTGCCAAATAAAAATGGGTGTTAAGTGTGTTTTATAGTAAACATTTGGTTTGGCATGTAGGGCCTAAAAGTGAATAAAGTGAATAAAGTGAATGTGGCTCTATTATGCGTTTTAACAGGGTTAAAGTGGACATGAAAATCGATGTTTTATTGCAACTCCACAAACTGCTGTGCACATTTTGAGTGGAGTGCAGTGAACAGGAGTTGGTTTGTTTGCATGTACATCTGTTTTCCATTCACGATGCTATTTACGTACAATATATCCCTACTTACATAAGCCTAAAAGTCGTGCTCAATTCAAGATCCTACTTCATTTCATCCATGCTTTGCCCCTTTTTCTACGACTACTCCTCTGATTTACAGCCCCTGGCTGGCAAAACTTCCATGTTATTGTCGCTGGGTCGTTCATCATGTCCCCTGTTACCATGGAAACCGATTGTGCCTGTTGCAAATGTACTTTTTTAAAGTCTGTTACATGGTGCTGGGAAATCGTGGTTTGTCGCAGTAAAATTTCCGATTTTGCGATGTTGCACAATTGGGTTTTGCGGAGATGTAGAAATCAAATTTTTATTTTGCACATTCAAATGGTAACAGAACGTCACTGTTGTAGCTGAAACCGTCTTATTCACACCTCCAGTACACTATTAAACGTCCAAACCTGCTCTGAACAGAGGGGAAATCAATTCCCGGCAGATTTGACGCTAGCCGCCACTGATCACAATGAAAAACTGCTATTTGATGATACTGGTGCAACATTGGCAAATGTTAAAAGCACAGTTATATTAAAGTAAGAAACCATATATGACATTACATCTGAGAAGAACATATACACAGCTTACTGAGAAAAAAATCAAAACTGTAATTAAGTGCATTGTAAAAAAGTAAATCATGTGAGATATACTAAATGTGGTATTAACAAACAGTTTGGAAAAAGTTAGTGTTTATGAGGATGCTGCAAGGTGCCAACAGTACTGATAGTCTTATATCATCGCACAGACGTAGTATTTCCACAAAATATGACATTTAAGCTAATAACGTAATTTACAAAAAGAAAACGAATATAATTTACGTTAATTAAAAACAATAACTGCATTATTAAACTTGCTTAATTTGATTAATCACAACAAACATCCTTTATGAATAAACACAAATTATTAGTTTGTTGTCTTTTTACAGAATTTTTAATTCATTTCAGTTCATTGAAATTCAACTTCATAACATTGAATTTAAGTAAACATATACCTACATGCTTATCAACCAGATTAATAACGCAGTTATTGATAATTATATGTAAAAAGCATTTTTGTAGAGATTTTGTTTGGCAAAATTGCGGACAGTATGAATTTGACGAGTAAGAACAAATTGTTTAAGTTGCTCAACTGCAGGAGTCCAAGACGTGAAAGTAATAATACTTTCTTTGTGAATGTGACATGTGCAAAAAGGAGTGGAATAATTTACAGGACTATTTTGCACTATATAAAATGAGGAAAGAAGAAAAAGGACCACAGGGAGATAATAAAAGAAGACGATTAACGCTGGGAAAAAAACATATGACATGCTTACTGTATTCTTCTACCATATGTACATTATCATTGATACCAACGATATTCAGGAATTTTGATATCAATAAAGTGATTTACACACCACACGTTGCAAAGTATTTTCGAAGGTCCATGGTAGCAACAACCATGAACCAAGTGCACGCTACTACACAGCTCAAATCCTACTACTTAATGTTACGTGTACATATTTCAATTATTTAATATGTGTGTGATTGAATCTGGCTACGCCAGAATGTTGTCACAGTACTGAACTCGTGACATAACATGACAAGCGAACCGGGAGTAAAAAGGGCAAATATATAAAACTCCCAACATTGGAGCAATTGTGTATACTTTGAGTGTGTTCAAATTAAGTGAGAAGAGGTTACGTGTTGAGTCATAATTGGAAACCAGTGAATTAAACTGTGATTCGTGCAGAAATATTTTTTTGTAATTGAAGTGTGTTGTTCTTATTCATTTATTTTCCAGCCTAGTATCTCCCTGCACCACGCTCTTGCATGCGTCCACAATCGCGAGATACATGCATTCAAGGACATACAACCCAAAAAATCTAGGTGTTGATTAAGCTTACGATTCGCACGGAGGGGAGGAGCATGAACTGAGCAGAAAGAACAAAGCCTCTCAAATGGGCCCACCTTCAGACTATCCAAGCAGATACATGATTATTGATATCATGAGTGGGATATTTAAAAATAATCTGGAAGCAACAAGAAACTGCAGTGCATTGGATGTTCAGCAAAACGCTAAACGCTTCCTTTCCACTAAAAATCCACAATGGACGACGAAAAATATTGGTGCAACATTTGTGGCAAAATAATTCAATACATGTATGCCAGGATATAATTGTGGTAAAATACTTGCATGGTGGGATTGCAGGCTCTAACTGGACCTTGGACACCACCTGATTTGATCAGGCCAACTAATGATAAAGTAACTACCTATATTAGAGGTGAACCGACAGTCAATTTTCTTAGCTATGCACCCACTGTTGCAGTGAGATTTGTACATCCGTTTTCACAAAATTGCTGTACATAATGGATTTGTGAAGAACAGAAATAATTCACACCCATAAAAAAAACCCTACCAGATGGAACAATTATTATTAGAAAACAGACAATTCAGGATTTATTAGATCAGGAAAACAGTATAGGACAAACGAATTATCTAGAAAAATTGGATTTTTCAGTTTTTGATGGGAAGCATCTTTACTGGGGGTGAAATCCCAAAAGAACCGAAGGAACGCCCACCTCAACACGCCATTACGAATACTTTAGCACGGCGTTTCCGGTGACACTTCCGTTCCATGTTATGACCCTCCTTCCTAACCCACCAACACTGCCCACCCGTCCTCCAATCACAACGCTCCGGCTGTTCCACGCCTAACCTCTCACCCTCCCCCCCACTTTCAATTGGGAATTTCTAGGAAACTAAGGTCATGCAATTATACAGATCCGGTTTCACAAGGCACCAGTCTAAATTTACTGGATTTATGTCAGTCGCAGTCCAATATTCAAAACTTTTTCAGGTTTTCAAACAAAAATTTGATAACAATTAACGAAATTTAGATATTTTATATTTTTACAAAACATTATAAAACGTAGATGTAACTTGTTTCACATGAAACATTTTCTTCCATGTATATGTCACCAGACAGATGTTTCACTAACAAAATTTGTCGTGCGTGCATTGCACACACGTTGGTTTTTTATTTGTTGAAAAGCAGTTGGTATTGCAACTATGAATCCATTTGCATTACAAGCAGTTGCTTTGGGAAGAAGTGTCAAGTATGCCAATAAGACACAGCATGTAATGGCATCTAGAAAAAAATGATATCTTTAATGACAATCTATAGGGACATTTTCAGGCAAGGGCTGGCTTAATAAGGTCAACTTTATCGTGCTGGGATCAATGCATCAGCGTAGTTCCAATTTGTAAACTCCATAGCAGTCTTTTTCTTTGTGAGAAATAATTTTACTAACTAATGAACATGTTCAAAAAGAGTCCTAATTTATTTACTCTTTTGGAACATCTCATAATTTTGCAGGCTAATATGAATTTCAAAAGTTTTATATACCATCTCAGAATAGTTAAAACCGTAATGATAAAATATAAACCTTCTTTACTATTATATGTTGTTTTAAATTTTGTTAGTGGCTAGTTTACTGAATCTGGTTATTATTTATAATTATTACAAATTGGCTATACTTGTACAAAATTATTAGAAATGACAGGTTATAACATAAATCAAGGACACAATATACCTAACCAGGACAGGGCACTTCCAGCCAAATCGAACGGAAAAAGCTGCACACCACGTGATTGGCTGCCAGACATTAGCCAATCATGAAGTGGAATAAACATTCTTACATGCGATGCAGAATGCGCGGTAGAATGTATCGAAATACCGTCGATACATCGTCCGGTACATCGCTCGTTCGAACTTGATTCTGTCGATCATTCCATAAAAGACTATACACGATACATCTTTCGATTTAGAACTTAGATGCATCACACAAGCGCAACCATGCAGCAAATTTGTGAAGCTCAGGGGTGTCCATTCTGGAATAGAGTGTCCGGTCCTGGTTAGGTAATTGTGTCTTTGCATAAATGCAAATATGATGTACATTCACCATGGAATACATGTTATTTATCTTTCAAAATTATCTGGAATCTCATCCACAACATTTAGTTACTGTTGATGAAAATGTAAATGTATTTGACCAACACGTGAATATGCATTATGAAATACGAATCAAGTATTTCAAGATAGTATATGCCAAATTCCAAATTTAAATATCACATATTAGGCCAGACAAAATTGTTTGTTTGCAGTTACATAGAAAACTTTTTACAGGTAGGCAGGTCGGATTTATTTTTTTATTTTTTTTAATTGTTGCGTGTTCAATCGATTTTGATCCCCACCCACACTCCACATTGATATCACACGATTGGCATCATTGATCAGGATGCAAACTTTCACACAATTGCTTAAAAGTTTCACTGTCAGATATGTGACAAAATTGGTTTTTTTATATTTGTTTGCATTTACAAACAAAATGTAAATGATGCTTGAAGACATAGCTGCATACACATTGAAAAAATAACTATCCTGTGTATGGTGGCACTATATACACAGTTGATTAACAGCAAAGCTATACTTGTTTGCAGCTATCTATGCCCTGAGGGGCCTGTTTTGTCCTCACTTCAATTAATCTTAATTGCCTACAATTATACATTGTGTCCCTATAATAAGTGTCCCTGTGTCCCTAAGTAGATAATTATAGGCAATTAAGCTAATTGAGGCGAGGACAAAGCAGGCCCCTCAGGGCGAAGAGGTGGAAATGGGCATAGACAGCTGCAAACGACAATGATACAAATGTAAAGGCACTTCAGCAAACAACTTAATGCCAATTCATATTTAAATTCACAACTTTTTTGGTAAAAAAAATTGAGGTCAGAGCATAATTTCCAGGTAGGTTGCAAACGGAAAATTTTTTTTGGCCTTATGCATTCTAAAATTAATATTCCTGAAACGTGATCTTGGCTTATTACAAGCAGCTAAAGTTGCATGCAATTCGTCCAGGGCATCAATGTAATGCCCCAAAATGTGGTCTTATTAGTCCAACAATTTTGTTTAATACACAGCTGTCTTTTTAAATTACAAAGCATAACATTAAATAAGATATGGCACATTGTTTTACTGCATCCTTTGTAAAGTAGGGCATGTTCCTAAGTTTTTGGTATTTTACATCTGTAGAGGGTGTGATTTCGTTTTGACGTCATGTCGTGGGTGGGACCAATTTGGACAATAGTGACATCACCAATACCAACTGCCTGAAATCCGCCATCTTGTAGGCTCAACTACACCGAAAAACGCCGATAGCGTGTTAACTAAGCGTTTGTTCGAAACATCATCGTGAACCTAAATGGTTCGGAAGGTCAAATCACATGATAAAATCTACTTTCCGCAAGTTTCGGAAACTTCGGTAAGATTTGTTTACCGATTTTGTCGTGATTTACGAACTTGTGTGGTTAACAAACCTTACCGAAGCTTCCGAAACTTGCGGAAAGTAGATTTTAACATGTAATTTGACCTTCCGAACTATTTAGGTTCACGGTGATGTTTCGTAGAAACGCTTAGTTTACGCGGTGTTGGCGTTTTACGGTTTACGGCCCGGTGTAGGCCTAGATCGAGCAGACTCCATGAGCCTACGAAATGGCGGACACAGGAAGTAGACACGGACCGAGGGGGTTGGATGTCACTAATATGACCAATAGGAAGCTTTTGGGCGTGGTCTAGCTCCGCCTCATAACAAAGCCACACCCTCATGCACAAGCTCTTTTGTACTTGTACTATTTAAAGCATCAATTATTTGTATAACTAGGAAACTTATGTGTCTTCGGAAAAATCAAAATGAAAATAAATTCGTTTGCATACATGTGCATCATTTTATTGTATAAATTAAAGGCAAACACTACAACCTTGGTCTTTTTTGTTTAATAATTGCAATCATTGAAATCCATTGCTACTGCTTCGATTTGCTATCGATACAGCATCTATACACCATCGATACAGAATCGATACGCTATCGATATGTCATAGATACAGCATCGATACTGTTATGATACGCCATTGATACTGCTTCGATACACTATAGATGCTGCTCCAATACGCTATCGATACTGGTTTGATACGCCCTGGATACTGCTTCGATACGCCATCGATACTGTCACGATACACCATCAATACAGCATAGATACTGCTTCGATACACTATAGATGCTGCTCCAATACGCTATCGATACTGGTTTGATACGCCATAGATACTGCTTCGATACGCCATCGATACTGTCACGATGCACCATCAATACAGCATAGATACTGCTTCGATACCGTTACGATACAGCATCGATACTGTTATGTTGCAACATTGATATGCAGTCGATACAGCCTAGATTCACCCTCGATACTTTGGCGATGATATCGCTGCTGCCGATAGCGCAAGCGCCGATAGCGCAAGCGCCGTGCCGTTTCAACCCGACTCCAACTCCGTACTTCAAGCCAGTACCGAAACTCGTACCGACGATTTTCGCTGTTCGTACCGACGGTTTTCGCTGCTCGTACCTACTTCGACCCGAATAACTTCCCACTGGTTGCTGCAATTTGCGTAAGTACGCTCTATTTATCCGTACGCTCTAGTATTCGTCGCAATCGTTGCGGTTATATACGGCGTTTGAACCAAGTTTGAACTAAGCCTAATTAATGGAACGTAGAACGGGGAGCCGTTGTGGACAAAAGTCGACAAATACGAACAAGGTAGCAACGACAATTTTCAAAGATAGATTTACTTGCTTTGTTGGAAGCGCTTTAGCGCGAATTTGGCAAAGATACTCTGATAGACTCGAAAATTTTCAAAGATAGACGGCCACAAAATTCAAAGATAGATTTACTTGCTTTGGTGGAAGCGCTTTAGCGCAAATTTGGCAAAGATAGCTACGAAAATTTTCAACGATACATTTTTTTAAAAATGGCATTTTAGAATAATTTCAAAGATACGAAATTTTTTCCAAGATACAATGTTTAGGATTGAAATCTTTTTTGCATGTATATTGTTCCCGTATCGAACTGTATTGACGAGTATCGAACACGTATCGATGCCGTTTTAACGTGTATCGAACCGTATCGCTGCCGTTTTAACGCATTTGAACGTGTATCGAACCGTATCGATGCCGTTTTAACATGTATCGAACCCAGTGCTGCTGCTGCATGTCTATAGATCGTAATAAAGATGGTTGTAAAAGTGTTGTAAATTAGTTGCAAAGGCAAACTATATGCACAACTGATATAATAATAATTATAACAGCAAAAACGTTCAAATATCGCACCCTTCTGACGCGACAAAACGGTCGCAGCTAAACGGGCTTCTCCCTGGCAGTACCGTGACTATGATGCCACCTAGCGGGTAAATACATCAAACTAAATCGGCATGTGAATATGACAGGATAAATTTTGCAGCGCCACCTGTCGGAAGATTCTTTGGCAAAGTTCCTCCTGGTTGTTCTTTATCGTTTCTTCGCTATTTTGTAGAAGGCTTAAAATGGAAAGTAGGCGTGGCCTTGCGGTTTTTTGTTGTTTTTCTTTTGGACCAACTATAAGAGTTAGGGTTAGGCACGTTTTGCGAGTCTTTTGTAAACAGTGTGTGTTATAGGTAGATCTGTTTATAGAAAGGTGTTTTTGAAACGGGTCCCTTATATAGTTGTCACACATAACGTTACAGTTATAGGATTGTGGCAAAAGTTTTTGGTAACATGTCTGTTTTTGTTTTGTTTTACAAAATCAAAAGTTTGAAAGTTGTTTTGGAGTTTAATCGTATTTAAATGGGTTTATTTTGTGTGCTTGTGCAGACGTTGACCCCCTGGTGGCGAATCGGCAATTGGAAAAGATGGATAGGAAAATGTAAGAGGGAGAAAATGTCTGATATTGTGGGTGTTGTCAGTTGCATTTTGTGCATTTAATGGGACAGTCCGGCTAAAAATAAAAAAAAAAATATATGTTGCGCGTGACGAAAAACTATACAACTTCTCAATTGGATGTATAAAGAAATTCGCAATAGTTAAAGAAATTAAATGAAAACGGTGGTAAATGGAACGTGGTTTTACCAATTAGCTCAATGGTTTTACCATTGGGCTTAAATAGGCTGCCCTTCCATTTTTGCTGAAGGGGGTGCGACATTACGTGGGCACAGCCTTCAAGTGGGCATGGAACGCGATTCGATGGACCCTTGGACCGACCGATCGAACGGCATTCTGTGATGTTGAAACACTGCACATTGCGCGGTTTTCATTTAATTCCGTGCTCACATTTCTCCATTTCTTAATTTGAGACTATCTCGCCCATATATCATGGGACTCGACCAGTGTCCGAGAAATAATATTAAAGCCACTACGTATATGTTTTGCCATTAATGGCCTCGTCAGGTGTCGTGAAAAGCCCGATGTGGTAATGTCAGCATTGTGGTGACGCATAGGGTTGTTAAAGGGACAGTCCGCTCTAAAGTAAAAAAAACGTGAGTTGTGCGCAACGAAAACTATACAACTTTGTAATTGGATGTGTTAAGAAATTTGCGATAGTTAGCGAGAAATTAAATGAAAACTGCGTGATGTGCGGCGTTGAAACAGTCCATTTGCCGGTGCAAAATGGCGGGGAGAACGCCGTTCGATCGGTCGGTCCAATGAACTGTGTACTGCATCAGGAGGAGATACCCAATGTTAAAATCCAATTGGATGCTCGAACCTTTTCGCACTGCATCGTGGGATTGATCGCACTGCTTTGGAACAATTGTGTGGAATACTTCAGCCGCCATCTTAGTTTCGAGCTGAAGCGAGCTGTAATGCGGATGCGGATTGATCGTTACCGACACGGATAAAATGGTAAATATGAAGCTGTAAGAGTGGCAAGGGAAAAGAAACCTCCAAATAACATGAATCTTACATTTTTAAGAAAAGCTTTACCTGTTTGCTGGCTTGCTAGCATTACATGCAGACAAATTTCAACACTAAAATGGCGTCAACATTCCATACATCTGGGTATTTAATGGAACGTCGCCATGACGTCACCATAAAAATTGGATCAAGTATCCAACCAGAGTTCCAATTCCGTTTGCAACTCCTGTTAGTATTCAGCTCATTGGTCGGTCCACGGGTCGCTCGCAATGCACGTGAAATAGCAATGCACGTGAAATCGGTCAATTTGACCGATTTCACGTGCATTGCTATTGGCTGAAATACAGAAGAAAAATGGCGTCCTTGTTGTGGATATCTAG
>JAQIWR010000239.1:0-24776 GCA_034695945.1 Glomeris hexasticha
TTAAAGATCATAAAATCATCTATTGCAACTTTGGATTTATATTTGCATGAGACACATTTTTATATTTTAAAAATGTGTTTGAAACGACACAAACCGCATATCGACTAACCTCTGAATTAATTTGAGGGCCTCTGGAAGCCATCCACCTCCGTAAACCTGCAAAATAGTTGCATTAATTTACCTTCATATTATATGTATTAAAAATTTCTCAAAAGAATTTGTATCCGTTGACTCAGCAATCACTTCCGAATTTGTAGTCGTGGAATAGAAATGGATAAGCAGAGCGTGGTCAAGGTCGTAGTCGATATGTATCGTTTGCCTGGGCTGTCATCGAGGCTGTCATCTTACCCGCCATATCGAAAGGCAAACGATACGTATCGACCACCATCTTGACCACGCCCTGCTTATCCTGGACTACAAATTCGGAAGTGATTTCTGAGTCAACAGAAACAAATTCTTTTGAGAAATTTTGAATACATGTAAAATGAAGGTAAATGCAACTATTTTGCAGGTTTACTTAGGTGGATGGCTTCCAGAGGCCCTCAAATTAATTCAGAGGTGAGTCGATCGATATGCGGTTTGTGTCATTTCAAACACATTTTTAAAATATAAAAACGCGTCTCATGCAAGTATAAATCAAAAGTTGCAATAGATGATTTTATGATCTTTAAAATGAGCCCAAGCACGATTTTTTCGGTTTTGATTAGAAAGCTCAGGAATTCGCCGAATACGTAAATGCTCTTGGTAAATGTCAATAATTGCAGAAAAAATTCGCGATTAATGTCTGCAGCCATCGATGTAAATTATGGGAATCTGGAGGCGTCAAAATAAAGGTAAGTCCCTGTTCTTTACACCACAATTTATTTCGCGTGTGCTGAATCTTTCGTTTATTTTATACCGATTTTAAACGGCGATCAAGGCGACGTGAAAATTATTGTTTAGCAGCACCGCCACATGCGGATCGGTGAAGTAGGGTCCGCGTTTCCCTCACCCTTAATATAATTAATAATTTGAGTGCTGGTAACAGAATCATCACATCTGGTGTTTGAAAATGTAAAAATAAAATAGAAACGAAAATGTATATTTTTTCTTGCAGCTTGTTTCACACAAACTATTTTTACATTCTGTCACAAGTATGTTCCAATGTAAATACAGTACAAGAACTCAACACACAAAACTGTGTGTAACCTATCTAATTGTAAACATGGTTTACATTTGGTTTATATAACTGACTGAGTATTTTATTTCTGGTGAACTGTTGTTCCAATGCAAACTTCATGTGCATACACCAGACGTTTTTCCAATAACTGGATTTTTCAAAAATAAAACCACTGGACAGACTATTCCTTGTGAACTTACTTCCTGGACACACAGTGTTTTATAATATATTATGTATTAAACAACAAAGAATCTGAATTCTAGGGAAAATCGCAAACACCTCCACAAAAAAAAATCCCTCGAAGAAAACAAACAAAAAAATAATTTCACTTCTGCATCAACCCAAATTGTACGGGGTTGTTCGCCCATAAAGATCCTTTTCTTCGTTCATGCTCGACTCACAACATTTTATAGGCCTAAACAATGCCAAAGTTGTTTAAAGTATCTTCGCAGACTTGAACCTGTCCTGACCTAATGGACGATTCTGGGCCATTCTGTGCACTGGCATCTTCCTCTTCTTCCAGTAAATTAAGATCAACAAAGAGTGGGGTAGATGGTGTCATAGCCGGTGTGCTGGCATCATCAGACAAGTTGCTATGAGAACTGCAAGAACGACGATGATGAGAATCTACACCTAGAGGAAGATGGAGGCTGTGGCGTCTTTCATTTCTGGAAGCAGCCTCAAGATCTAGAAGTGAGAGCACATCTTCTTCCGGTTTTGGCAAGCAATCGGGATCATCCTTTGGCACATCCTCAGTTTTGGCACGCAGATTCTGCACAAGACGCCTCAATGCACTCCTCTCAAACTCCAGAGCCTGCACTTGATTTTCCAGCTCAGCGATGGTTGTCTGGAAAACGGAAATACTGGATTGGGCAGCATGCAACTGATCTAGAAGAGAGACGTTCTGTCTTCGCAGGTTTCGGTTAGAGGCTTCTAAGCGGTGCATGGCTTCTGTTGACATTGCTTCTTCTTGCAGCATATTGCACTCCACCTGGTACGCCAGCAACTGTTTGCTGATGTCCATTTCAAATACCTATCAATTAATTAAATAAATATATACATCACATATTTTCTAATGCAAACTTGGAAACGAGTAGCTGGCAATTTTGCAAGCCAGGGAAGAAAGAGTGAAGCAATTAAAGAACCTGGTTGATGACCCTTTCCATCTGGACGATGCTCAAGGAAGGTAAAGTAGTTTTCAGAAATTCCATGATGGCCTCAAAGCTGCCACACTGCATAATTAGAGCTTCATGGTCGCCCAGAAGCACCACAGCCACTTTGACGATAACTTCGATGCCGAACAGAAAAATCAGATCTGCGTAAAAGCCAGGAGGCAAACAACAAAAACAAACCTCATTACTCTGCAAAGTACCTACGTGGGCAGAATGGCAGCAACTTACCAAAAACTCGTGAAACGAAACCCATAGGGAATTGCGAAGCGAAACAAGTGAGGAACCACGGTGCAGCGTAAAGAGTCGGTGCTATTTCATGTTTCTCCAAATGCTCATATAATTCGTAGTGATTGTCGTGTACAAGACGCGACAATTGATACATTTGAACCTACAATTCAACCACAAAACAAGAATAAAATCATATTTTTGCTATATATCCTCATAAGACAACCAATAATTTGGTTGCTGAAATACTATTAATGTTTTTTATATTAAAAAGCTACAAAATACTAAATATTGTCTACAAGTATAAATTACTACAGACTCTGTGACATGGGCACTTTCTGCACCATGACGTATTCCATTAGAGAAACTTCAGCACACCCCACATATCAAGAGACACGATTTTGAATGGAAAACTTGAAAAAGTACCCCTCCAGGGCACCAGTAAAATGCTCATAATTGGGCGTTGAATTATAACGCAACACAACACAGTAGCTAAATTTTAGCAAAGTGACACCGGGGTCACAAGTTATTAGATGCTGGGTAGGTAATTTTGTGGAGTTTAGGCCTTGCGGTCTCCTCGAAAAGGTAATAAAGTAGCATTTTGGAAGCTGCTCAGAACGCGTGCGAAGTACCATATTACTAGTGCTCCATTACCTGTACATGAACCACTTTTAATGATCACTGAACGCAAAGAGGCCACTGATGAGCAACACGAATTATGAGCAATTTTAGCCGTGGAAGGGCAAATTTGACAAGAGAAGGAGAATAGATAAAAACGAAAAAGAAAAAAACATTCAGTTGGTTTGCCCCGAGGCCAAGAAACATTTGCCTCCTTCTTGTTCTCTATATGATTGATAACCGCATTTTGGTGGGACCCAAAATGCAAGCGGACCTCCTCTTTTTGTTCAAGCTTGACTTTTGAAGCTGCCGGTTTTTCAGATTCTCCAGCTTGGGAATCTTGCAGGTAAAAAGAAAAGAAACGATGGGAGGAGGAGGAAAAAGGGAGGAAGAAAATGAGGAGGAGGAGGCGGAGAGGACAAGAGAACAAGATGGAGAGAAAAAATTGCGAAGGTTAAAGGAAGATTGCCGAAAAGTAGCACCAAAAAATTCCCAACTTGTGCCAGCAAATAAACTCAATTTGCGTCACTAACAAAACACACTATAGAGACTGTATATGAAATGCATGTGTGCACCTGTAGAGCAAACATGTCTGGCTTGAATTGATGTCTGATGCCCAAATTGAACAGCATGTGCTTCAACAAATCAAACGCTTGCTCTTCTTCCAACTGCAATATTAAACAAAAAAGTAAAAGCACCACTTATAAAATTAATGCTACTGTACATATTGACTATAAATTCTTAAACTACTAAATACATTCTTCCATTTTCTTTCCTTTGTTGCACCTATAGTACTAATAATTATTGTTCGAAACACCTGTTATATTTTTACAAAGGAATGTGCACATGTGAGGGCATACAAGTTTAAGAACCAATGGTGCATGCAGAGATTAAATTCACTCACATGTAACAGCAAAACTCCAGCAATGAAACTTAAGCCTTGACAATATCCAACTTCTTTATCCAGAATAGAATAAGCTTTAAGTTGGTTAAAGAGTGACAGCTGACCAGGCCCAAGTGGAGCAGCAAAATAAGGGTGATGTGGAAATGTTCTACCTGTGAATAAATCAGAAAACATTCAAACATTGAATCAGATATTTAATTTTTCCACTGTATGCAAAAATGATAAGACTGAACCCTGTAAATCAAAACTTCCAAACGCAAAAAAAGTTCAGCTGTTATAATAACTGAGCACAAAAAATTCACGTAACCACTTAATTTTCGACTGCAATATTTCAACTAAGATCACGTATATCCCATTTCATAGAATTCTCCAATGCTGAGTTTTATGACTACAACATAAGTTCACACGATGGCTCCAAATTACAGCCTGTCTAACATAGAAAACCAATGGAAGGGCAAAATGCTGTGCATTCACCTCTTAAAAGGAATCAAAGTCAAAACATAAAGGGTTAATCGTTGGGGCAACAGGTTTTACCCAATCTGATCAACTTCCGTCAAAGTTTTTCATTAAAACTAACCACACAAATCTATCAATTGCATTTTACTTCCAAACTTTTTCCAGCATAAAAAAAAAATCATTTCATGCACAGAGCATGCTTCTAAACTAAACGCTCAAATTAATAAGTAAAAAATGGAAATCCACGTACGAGTTAGAAATGGTTAGACACAAATTAAGGGAGGAAATGACCCAGTATAAATAATGAACAATAATATCAGCTAATATAATCCCTGCTTCGGGCAGTGGCAATATAAATACATAGTTAAAGTGACCGCACAATATTTTCATTATTCGCATGTCAAACTCTATAATTTAAATTAGACGAGATAATAAAGTTAATTCGCTTCGTTTGCATCAGTTCACACAACAAAAACGTCTCCTCATACTATCTTCCTTTATCCGATTTCTTGAGAGAGATAGAGAAAAAAACATTTTAGGAAGAAAAAAAAACAGAACTTTACTTGTCAGTTAAGGGTGCATATAATATGAAAAGGCCATTGTTGCTCTAGCGAAAAATGCGCCAATTGGTCGGACATGGTTGGCGTGGGAATCCAATTGTGTTGCTGCAACACGATTGGTTTGTAGACTAGCAACAAAAATTATCAAACACACAAGAGTGAACATTGCAAAACTAAAGAACCCAGCAAACACCCACGTTTTAAACATATTTCCACCACAAAAATCCAACTAAATCTTTATTATACTGTATACATACAAAACAGTAATTCACCAACCCAACCCTATACATTCTAGCAGTGACTCAAAATCCTCAGAAATGGAAATGAAGTATACAATCATGCACCACTGAATTAACTTGAGTCTGCTACCATTTCTCAAATTTCTCATGCAAATTCTATACAATATGATTAACATAAATAGCCATAGCCATGGAATTGCAAACTCTTTTCACGGATTGTTTCCACGCACAACACCTAACTTAAACTTCGAGAGATTCACACAGATTCACACAGTTTTTACATAGTTGTGCATAGAAATTCATTTTTATGCAGCCTATAGTTAAAACTAACTATGAGAGATATTCCCATGCACCTTGCATTCAAGCCAAATATATATGAAGGGCGAATCCGACTAATTTATTACCCCATTCTTTGCCAGCAAACTTGGTGTAACAACCCGCCTATATAATATACAACAGTTTTAATTTTGAAGAGGATTTCACGCACAGACCATTCTTTTGAGGTCAAAGTGGCGGAAAATTGCCTCCATGGCTATATACACTCGTTATTCTTTCAATAACCATGTATACGTACACAGTATAAAACCCTAGAAAAAGTACACAGTAGGTATACTACTATACAGGGTAGTAAAGTATACTGAGACAATGCAGACACTTATTTCTTGCACATATATACTGCATGTACCTAAACGTGGTGGCCATGCAGTGCACCACTTTATGGAAAAGTTTGGAATAATTTAAACTTATATGTAAAAGTCAGCCTACTTGAAAGGATGCAAATTTCTGGTAAAAATATGAAGTCAGTGTGCGTTAAATTACTATACAGACTAAGAAAGTTGCAAATTCGAGATAGTAAATAGGCCTAATTATGTTGTAAACCGAAATGAGCTATTTAGGATTGTTGCATCCAGTTCACATTTTTTCTCCATCATTTCGCACTCTTGTAATATGTAACTAGATGTTCAGCTGTTCTCGAGGCGATCGCTAAACTAGAAGCAAAACGCTTTTTGCATGCTAATATACACATAAATAGGATTTATTCCTTAAAGCTAAAATAGAAGCATGCATGTCTAAATTAGTTGAGTGGCCAATAAAGATGAGCACCCACAGTGGAAAAAAAGACTACACTCAATTATATCACAGTAATTAACTTGGGCAATAATAATAATCTCAAGTAAAGGAGTGCTGTTATACATAATATAGCCGTTTTCATTACCCGATTTTAAGGCACAGTTTGTTGGGTATATTAGCAAATTACCTTATATACCCTGAAACCATAATAGAGGACATTTACGTGAGTTGAAGAATTCATTAGTAAAAATTAACCAAACCACAGATGTATATAATAAACTAAAAGAATTAAGCAACTCATTAGTCACTAAATTTAAAATTTACAAAAGAGAGAACTTATTTTACATAACTTTTTCAAAATAAAGCAAGGGATTCAGAGTTTTAATTAAATAATGGAATATGCGAACCCCATTTACATTCCATTGAGGAAAAGAAATCATACAGATGAAGGGATAAAGTAGTATGATGCTAATTAAGCGTTAAAACTAATACTTATATATAATTGAACGACACCTATGTATATGTATATTACTTTGCCATCAATTTATATAAATACATCATAGGCCTACTTCATGCCATGATTCTAAACTTTTTGTAAATAAAAACATAAGCGGCACTGAAAATACATTAAATGCTTAACAAAAAAGTGAAGACCATGAAAAGATTTACAGCGAGAATAAATACATTTTTTTAATTGCATCTTCTGTTTACTATACCTCATTCAAAATGCCTTCATTATTCTCCAACCTTGTTGGAGAGGCGACCCCTGAAGGTTGGCAACCAATAAATGAATATCGCTCTGTCACATGACTGATATACACAATGTGCAAACTGTTCAAGCTATGTCCAAATTTGTATGCAGATGTATACAAAAGAAACGATAACTTGTACAAAACTTAATGTTTAAATAAAGAAAGAGTTGAGAGATGATTGGCACATTCTTTGCATCTTATACATTGTATGCTTAAATAATGCTCGTACCACTACGTATATGTGTGGTGTTTTTTCTCTATGTCTATCTATTCGTTGCGTCAATAGTCACTAATTACTTTTAAAGCTAAAGAAATGGAAGGAGGAGTAGGTTGCGGTGGTGGTCGACCGTGCCAAAAAGGCTCTTGTCCGCAAGAACAACCAGCAAAATGACACAACTAAAAAGTTATATATGCAGGAAACCTTTGCTTCATTCTCATTTCTGCACTGTGCACATGCCACCCATTTAAGTGGATCCTCTTTGCACAAAGTTGGCACAAAAGCGCACACTTGCAAGAGGTCATCGCCAATTGCAGCAAACAAACACGCCTCTTCCTGCTTCCCACAAATTCCCACCATTACTGTATACAGTATTAATGCAAACTTCCATGCTACATCTCATTTTTTCTAACTGTTATCTGTTCCAATGATCCAACGAGTTTCGAGTTACCAATCCAAAAACATAAAAATCACCATTTAATGCAGCATTCAAACTTTTTATTGACCCATCAAAATTTTTAACCCATTTTATATAGAGGTGCACAAGCATGAAAAATTGCATTTTTAAAAAAGTATACATCGAGTAATAAAATTTTGCGCATTAAAATACGACATAAATTTAAATTGCCACTCAAGGGATTATCAGTTATAGGAGCAGAGGACAACAATAAATTCAAATTTTCATTGGACATAAAATCTGTCCTAATAACACGAAAAACATAACATCTTAATAAAATTTAAAACGTTTCAATATACGTGGGAGCAAAATAATGCTTTACACTGTTAAATTGTCATAAGCATGCAAACCATGATATCAATTAGTATCCTACCAATATACAACTATATTTACATTATTATTATTTGCATTTTAAAATTCAAATGTATTCAGTGATATGCATATACAGTAGTACTTAATCCTGGTGGCAAAAGTTATAATCAACATACGTATATAAGTATATAATGCTACTTAATTTGGTACCTATAGTCGATATCAAAATGTGTGCAAAAAAATAGGAAAATTAACTGCGTGTGAATACGGAGACCGAAATCCACTTGACACCTTTTATAGAGGCATTATTCAAGATGGTGAACATAATTGGTGTGACTGGCATTGGGTGGAATGAATCGGTAATAACACCCTCAAAGCATATTTTATGCAATATGAATTGGAACGCACAACATAGAAGCCAATGGCAAGTTGGAAGCAAACTGAAACAGAAAAAAGTACAAAGATGACCGTAATTTCTAGTTATAAACACAAATATGAGCGGTAGCAAAGTGCGGCGGTAAAAGATAATAAGAGCCCAAGTGAATGCTGTCATCCCCATTGACGTCACAAATGGCACAGCGACACCTGGCGTGCAACGCCAGAAGCGAAGATTCACTTAAGCCTCGCCCTAATAACGAGTTTTCTGTCTGTTTCAGCAAGGGTTTCAGTGCATCAACAAATTGTTCCTCAGTAAAACAGGAAGCTAGACAGATGATTAATAAATAGCTAAGTACCTGTCCTGACGAATGTTACAAGCTTCAAAATGAATGCCTCCATTTATTTCAATTAAAAAACTAGTTTACAAAGAATTATTGTCCCAGGAACATTCACAGTGCCCATATGGTCCATATATCACATGAACTAACATACATATAAAATTTTCTTTCGATTTTGTTTTGCCAAATTGCCTGACTTTTCTGTTGTTACTTTGACAATTCCTTATTTCCATGTACACTTCCTTTCGTTCAATATTCCACCTTCATACATAATCACCCATCTCAAAAATCACCTTTAAAAAACACATTTGAACTTTCAGTTTGTACATTCTTTTAATTTACAGCAAAATAAAAACATGTTCTTCACCCCTCTTCACATTAACTTATCCCAGGTGCATTATCGACACAAAAGTCAAGCAACAACCAACAAAAAATTAACACAAGAATTTTGCAAGAGCTGCATACTAGTAGTTTTTCCATCTTTATCCAGTAAAAAATGCAATATCAACAAGCAGCAGATGCAGCAGCATTTTAGATTTTTTTCTTTAAAAATGACGTTTTTGTGGTTGGGTCACAAGCTACGATTTGCACCCCATGTTCCAACTACACGCTAGTTTATAACAAGTTCAACATTTCCTAGTATAGAGGGGCGGATACAGTTCAGTAGGACAGGCCCTTTTTCATGTTCTTCCTTACCATACTTTTATCAGATAAAGCATCTTTAGTTTTAACCAGCGGTTATAATTTTCAACACAACCACACTTTTACGAGCAGCATATTTTTAAATTAGTGACAGTTAACCTCCCACTCGGTTTTCTGATGAAATCTCAAGAATCCACATCGTATTCTTTTATAAAGCTAAATTGGTAATTAACACCGAGGTTGTTTTGGCAAAATTACTAAGCAAATGCCAGAACAATGAACTCCAACAGTACACTGTGGTGGGTACAATAAATAAATGAAAAGTAAAACATATAATTTTTCAGCGTAAAATGCAAAATGCAAAAAGCTTCAATTCGTGACTTGAATTTTTGAGG
This sequence comes from Glomeris hexasticha, assembly GCA_034695945.1. Lineage (NCBI taxonomy): Eukaryota > Metazoa > Arthropoda > Diplopoda > Glomerida > Glomeridae > Glomeris > Glomeris hexasticha. Next base: position 9,896 of record JAQIWR010000239.1, read on the forward strand.
AATAGTGCTCTAAACGCATATTTCCCAACCAAAGAAAGACATGTGTAATTTAATAATTAGCAATCCAAAATCTAGAATATCAAACATGTGAACTTGCATTTCTATAAAGGTCATACAAATGCACAGCAACCATTGTCACATCCCTGCCTAAATTAAAATCACGTTACAGCCAACCCTTTACATTGTACATACAATATACTTTTTCATTTGTTTTGACATGTGTGCCAACATGGAGTTCATTATGGTTCAATATTGATAGGGTTAATAGCTCCATAAACAATGTGTTAACAATAATTAATCAAAACTCCACTTTTAAAAAGGGATCTTCTTCATGTGTCATCAGAAACTGAAAATATACTATCATTCACAATTTTTTTTGTAAGAGCAACGACCTTACTTCGTTAATGTCAATAATGCAAAAAATACAAGTCATTTCGGATCTTAATTAAAGCAATTTAGAAAAATACATATTACGTTGACCATGCAGTTTTATCGCATCATAAGTTCATATATTAAGGGATGATAATTAAAAAGACTGCCATTAAAGTTGAATTCACTGAGGGAATAAGTTGAAAATTACGTAAAAAAACCACAAAATTCATTAATACAAAACAACATTTTCCAGGTAAAATAGAAATTCATTACACCATAAAGTGAGCATATTTTTGCATTTAAATGTACTTTAATATATAATTTACTCAAATTTCTAACACACATGTTGGTATATGCACTATGCATGACAATGCAAAATGCAGTAAAGATTTACTAATGGCATTGGTCGTAATGCTGAATTATAGGGCATTAACTGGTCATTCAAACGGCTATTCAGGTTTGGCAATATACCTGCACTGAATTTAGTTCCCATATATTATGCACCATTTATTGACTTGACCTGGTGCATTACACAATATGTAATGATTTGAAAAATCTCCTCACACTAACTTGTTCACGAGGACCGGTAGAGAATGTTTCGGCAATATCGCCTTCGGAAGTTGTAAATTTGGTTCGGGGTGAGGCACAAGGGCGTGCATGGGCCACCCAGAAAAACTGTTCAAGTCAACGCACCTGGTCCACAGATATTTTTATTGGTTTTTCAAAGTCTGCAGCGAAGGTTGGCAATTTTTATTTTTTGTTGACACGTCTCGAGTGCGCCACCGAGTGTGATATACGCTGATGGTATTAAATGAAGGGTCAGAAGACTAGAGAAAAAGGAGGACATGAAAGGCGTCCCCATGTCCTTCAGCTCCTTGCAGAGAAGCTGCTGGCATGTGGTCTCGGCCCACAAACATTCTCTTCTTTTCACGTGCATTTTTCCAGGACCATTTCTGATACCGCCCAGACTCAAACCCCAGCCATCTACTGTCCCCTCCCCCCCCCCCAAAAAAAAAACATTTATTTGCACATTAACTACATGGAAGGCCTAAATTGTCTCTTTGGACAATGTGCAAAATCTTGATGGCTGATGCATGTGCATGTCAAATTTAAAATTGTAAAACAAGTAGAACCAGAAGAAGAACCTTGTGGATTTTCGTACCTCAAAACAGAAGCATATACACAACATGGCCTCAATAAATAAAGAAGAAGCACAATCACTGTAACCTAGTAAATGTAGGCCTACACAAGGTCATAACGAAATAAATAAGCCACCTAACAGGTTACCTGATGACCATGTGCATCGATAGACACATATTATCATATGGAGACAGGGCCTCAAATAACAAGTCATAACGAAGTGCAGGATATGAACTGCATCAAGGCATTAGAAAATAAACAATATGTGTGAACGAACATACAGCAATTAGAATTTTGAACTCGTACAAAATGGGATGGGCCACACAATTTAAATTTTTAAAAAAGTCAGGTTTTTGTTTGCAGAAAGCCCCCACCGTCTAAAACAATTACCATCACTTGAAGAAAAGATAATGAAGCTTGTTTAATTAAATTGTACGTTTCATTAAAAACTAACATAAGCACAATGTCATGAAACAAACAAAAAATATTTTTTGAGATATATCAGTAATAACTAATATATTATTTCACAGAAGTTTGTCCCATCAAATTAATCACTTCATTTAAGACCGCATTTGAAACAACAAAAATGCAAATATTACAAGGTAGCTCAACAAATGAAACACACAAAAACCCCCTTGTCTAAACTAATTAATCTGGTTCCCAGCTCCCATCAAGCACAATGCAGAAAATGAATTTTTTTAAGCATAATTACTGTATACAACATCACAAAACATGCAGGGAAAGAAATGAGGACGTAATAAAGAATTGAGCAGTTGGTCTAACAAAGTAATTTGCGAACAAAGCGTACAGTCACTGGACAATTTGCAAACATATCCCCTATCAGATTGCATACTGCCTGAGATATATACCACCGCGATGAGCCATACGAAAAACCACAGTAATAATTACTGGATCTTTTCAATCCACTTCCCCAATTGCAAAAAAAATTAAGGGTACAGAGGATGTAGCCAAAAGAAAATACTGATAATAAAGATGCATGGAAATTTTAATCTCCAACATTTTTCTTTCCAGTGATAGATGCATCAGTCAACACAATACATATCCAAGTGCAATATGAGGAAATCCGCATTCCACGTACCAGTATCTAAGCAGAATTCACTGCAAAAATATATAGTCTGTAAGCACTATAACCTCTCTGGCCAAAATTAACCAGAAACGCAAATATGCATAACCAGTAATTATGGGGATAAAACGTAAAAATTCTCCATTTTTTAAACATTCTTACGCCTTTATAATTGCATGTTGCTGTAAATTACAGGCCATGCAGCATAAGAGTGCAGGGGCATGACACAATAACTCGATTTATACATGGTTATGGCCATACTGCTATATACATATATGCACAGCTCGAACGCAGCCTATCTACTTTGCTGGTGGTAACTGCTTCTACTCCTGTCGTGCTGAAAGGGGTGAATTCTCAGCCGTTGCTTTGCAAGAGAAAAGAGGAGGAGGAGTGCTCCGAGTCACGACCATGTCATGGGAAACTCGACCTTTCAAGTTACCTACCATAGGCCAACATGTTTAATGGCTGCTATGAGCGCAAATAAAAACCTGGCAATGAACGTTTATATTCTGCGATTAACCCGTAAACTGCATTTTTCATTTTACAAGCAATAATATACTGTATGTACGTTTATTCAGATGTAAGGACATTCTAAGGACATTGTTGGCACTGAAGAATGGAATATACAACACTTCCAAGAAGGGCCTGGAGGCATGTCCCTCCAGAAACTTTTTTAATTTCAAGAGGAAAACCCAGCTTTTTGCTCAGCAAACGCATACAGTATAGTAGTACATACAGTACAGTGGAATATCTCTATAACGGCACCTCAAGGGAGCCATTATTTTGTCCCTAATAAGGGTTGGGTATACTCTTATTTGGTGTGCAATTATATATATGCAAATTTCAAGACATTATTTGAATATACATATAAAATTATTGCAATTTGGAAGCCATGGTATAACTTCAACGTGCCTGTGACGCTGTGGTCTACATTCATTGCAACCTGTGACATATTTCAAAAATGCTGTAATTTCTTTTATATTTTATGTTTGCTGCTCGGATTAGCTGTAAAAAGTGAGCCTAAGTTGGGTCTTCCATATCATCTCAGAAAAATTCTGTGAACCTATTGTGTATTTGATTATTAAATAAAACCTGAACCCACCCTGCCAAAATTTTACTATCGTCTAACTTCATTGGAACCTATTGTACTTGTGAATTGTTGATGCGAATGAACCTGCAAAACTTTTGTTAATAAATTACCCCAACAAAAGACACTTGACAAGAGCAAAAATATCCACCTTCAGAAAACCCTTTCATCTCAGCTTTAATTTGAATACCACACCTACCAAATATCGGCTTTGGCTACTGTATGTGTACACTTAGACAATACCTGTAGCATGCAAATCCAAATTTTAGTTGAACCACCACACCCAGAAAATCCCCCTGAGCACTGCGAAGGACATGTATTGCAGTATAGTATTGAACGCGCGCAATGACCTTAACGCTTTTAACAAATAAGAAATTGCATGTAGAAATGTAACTCTTACCGAGGTCGATACATATTGAGTGCTGGTAAGATGTAAGTTGCCTACGCAGATCATCATAAGACAATGGATTATTTGGAAGATCCGAGCATTCCCCGTGATGAAGTTGATACACTTCAGATAACAGTTGCCAGATTTCACCTCTTCTTTGACGAGGAACACCTTTTAAAACAAAAACACATAAAAGTCAATACATTGTTTTTTTTCTCACAAATTAAGTGAATGAATGAAACAAATGTGATAATTACCAGCTTTTACAGCCGAAACTAAGCGGTTATAGTCAGTTTGGCCACTCTGTCTGTCTGGTGAAATTAGCAATTCATCCCATTCCTTGGAGACTTCATCCAGACAAGCAGTCATTTCTTCATAATTTAATTTGACACGTTTCAGCAAAACGGCATCTTGGATAGCTGTTGTGTATCAAAAATGGAATTGAAAATTACCACATACATCAAAATTCCAAACTAGTACTTTAAAATATGGTTTTCCTGTGAAACTTTATTATCCTCAATTGAATCACATTTCCCAACTCGCGTGTTTGTGATTAAAAGTCAATTTTTCACCTTTCAACTTAATGTTTTCTTTTTCCATTCTGCTCAGAGTGATCAATTCCATGGCAGCCTTCTTCCAAAGAGCACGGAGTGTTGCCGGTGATCGTTTTTCGGAGACGACAGGCTCTCTAGCAACAGGACTTGGACTTGCCATTTTGTTTGGGGACGGCGAATATCCTTCTTGGGATAAATTCATACCAATCATTCTAACCATTTTGTTTGAGTAAAGTACAACCACACCATACACACCATGCAGTGATTTGCTTTGCGGGGAGTGTGGAGTAACCACTCTGTTGAAAATAGCTTGTCGCCATGAAGGTTTCTTACTTGGAGTACATTTTTCCTCTTCTGTAGGCGATGCTGCTTTACTGCCATGCTGTCCAACTTTCATGAGCCTAAATATCCCAATACACAATACAAATAGTTGCTGTTACGCGTGCAAATATACAAATTTATATTTGAGTAGCAGATCTATTTCCCTATAAAAGTGCCAGCTTACAGATTGATCATCGGGCTTGTCTTTTGCTTAATAGTAGAAATATGAGGATGTCGTTTTGGCTTGGATCCATCACTAGAAATTGTTGAACTTCTTGGACGGAAAGGCGATGACACATCATCAACCGAGGAAGACAGACTGTAGCGTACATCATCCCGGTTTGTTGGAGTCATAGGTAAAAATGCCTTTTCAATAGGCTTCTGTAATTTATTAACAGACACAATCAACAAATATTATTTTAAAATCCTATTACTCACGTTCACCACTAACTTACATTTTGTTTCGAACCAGAATCAAACGTAATACTTCTTTCTCGGAAAGCTTCCTTAATTTCATCAATAGGGCGTTTCTAAAAAAATAAATAAATAAACACATACACAAATTTTGTAATGTCTGGACTGCAATACATTTTTAACTGTATATAAGTGCAAATACCTTGAGAATACTTTCGAAAGAACTTGTAAGAGATCGTTTGGCTTTCTTCTTTAAATCATCTAAAACCGAGGGATTTCTTTTGTCCAGTAGACCACCCTGGAGTTTAAACAGTTTGCAGGTCATTTTCAAAATCATTACTTCAAAATGTCATACAATAACTCAACTTACATCTGTCACATGCGCGTGCTTGAACTGCTTTTTTTCACATAACGCGCGAAGCAGCATCATTAAGACCTCATTGTGCTCTTGGTAAGATGTCAATTCTGCACCCTTTGGAAACAAGTAAATTAATATATTTTTTATTCAGCATAAAACTTTAATGGTGATCAAACTAGCTTGGAAAAATTCCCAACCTCATATTTGGCAAGTATGTCACTTCTCTCTTCACTATCGAGCAAATCGATTTTCTTCATTATTATTTGGTGAGCCTTGCATGGCGTTAGTCCTACAGTGAAAATAAAAGCATAGCTATCATACAAGTTTGATTTTGTAGCGGAAAATTATGATGCAAACCTTCAACATCAGTGCAGAGTTTATGCAACCAAAGCATAGGACAAGACTCGCACATCAGGAATTGGTTCCGAAAACTTCTTTGCCGAGCTGCAGCAGCCATGAATGACTGTTTCAATGCCACCATTACTTCTTCAGCCTACCAACAGAATAGAAAACGAAAACTGTTATTAGAATGTGCATATTACAATTCCCAGACATACGGAACGAGCTTGGCGTGAACACTGCTCGCGCTTCCTTCACTCGCAAAACAACATCTATAGTGCCTTTCACAAGGCTCACGGAACACCATGGTGAAATGGCACACCAACAACGTCATTCATAATCCCATGACAACAAATCAGAATAAAGGCCCATATTATAATCCTGATCTAAACCTGTCTATATTTCAAAAGATTTTCGATCGATGCGCTTCCTATATACTTACTCGTCAACAATATTTGACGAATAATAGTACTACATATAAAGCAGAATACTTGCCAGGCTCTCGGCATGGCATTTCAGGATGTAGCCCAGGAAGCCATCGTAGGCAGAGTCGTGGCAGATGAACCCGAAATGATCAGAGTGTTTGATACCCTGTCAAGAAATCAACGTAATCATCAATAATACTCTACACATAGCTACAAAACAAGGCAAGAATATAGTGTATAATGTTTAAACTGCACAGTAAGTGGATGTTTTTGTTATATTTGTGTTTATTAAATTTAATGAACCCTTTCCACACACTGTATACAATTAACTTTAATTATAATCTAATCCAGCACCCATGTGTGCAAGGAACGGCCGGATTAATAATAGAGTCTGTTGTATCTTGCTAGAATGATACTGCTATCTACCAAAATAACTTCAGACAATGTAAAGGGAGTTTTTCATTTTCTGATAATAATTTGTCTGAATATTTGTCTACAGTAATAAAAATCGAATCCAAGTGTGTATCACCATGTCAACTACATTGTGTGTTCACCTGTGTTAGTATATATTTATGTTACCGCACAACACTATCTTATCGCGCAACAGTCGCATTGACTTTTCCGCACGTACCCTTGAGCAATGAGATATTTCCTTGAAAGACTTTGAAAGGATGGTTAGCTTGTTATCAAGGCTGATGAGACTTAATTCCGACCGTCCAATCTGGAAGATCATAGTCCTATTCTCTTCGGAAGCTAAAGATCCTCTCCGAGAACCACGCGCGTCATTGCCCAAACTCATCGTTCTCTTTCGCATAGCCTCCATAGCCTTGTCGCGGGCACTGTCAACAGGTACCTGAGGATCTTTGCAATCACCACTAAAAGTGACTATAACAGGTTTCCTCAGATTGCCACCGTTACCACAATGCCCATCGCCATGCCTGTGATGTAAAATGGCTGTTCCGCGCGATGGAACGCGCAATGACTCGCAACTGCTATCTGGAGGAATTAACTCATAGGAACTGTTCTCACTGCCACTGGTACTCAGAAGCCCATCGACTTGATGGCTAAGTTCATTCTCCTTCACTCGAACCACCTGATCCAAGTTTGGCGGCAGACTGGCAACACTTGCCCCACTGTCATGCCTCTTTCTTTCGGTGTACTCCAGATCTAAATGATGTAGTTGTATTTGTCTTTGCTTCATCTTTTCCAATTCATTGGCACGAAACTTCTCCACAGCTTCATCGATGAAAGTGGGAGGAGCTTTGCGGTGTGACACTTTGATTTTGCCAACGTACATGATTTCGAACTGCTGACACGATCCCGGCACACACTGACTGTCTATTGCCATTGTTGTCAAAGGATTTAGTGAGTGTTCCCCGTGTGAGCATTCTCGGATCACATTGAACAACTCTTGAATCTGCAATATAAAATAAATATTTTTACAATCCATATACGTATACACACAAAACGTCTTTCATAATGTGTAAACAGGTACATCGCACATCAGTAAAATGCATAAATGATGTGGTGGTGCCAAATGGTTGCTCTGAAGTGCAATCCAAAGTAAACACAGATGTGTCAGAATTCTGCATTTTTTTTTTGTTGAAAAAACCACTCAACACCAGTCTAACACACTATTTTAAAATGTCGGTGTTCGTCATAAAGTTTTCACTAGCGGATGTGCCAAGTAAAAGTGTAGTATGTCAGCAGGATATTGCATGACGTGGTTTATCTACTACATATAAGCGGCATACACAAAACAATAGCGATGATAACATGTGTTCTGCACGAGCGAACTAACAAACACTTTACCCTTGCTTTACACAATAATAAGTTTGTTTTTTATGGAGCATATCCAAGCGACTGTTTCCTATTTATAGCTCCTTCTTCTAAATATTTTGCAATACAACGTTACGCACTCAATCAATAACTATCAAGTTCGATCATACAACCAATTTTATAATTTCCTTAATTTGTAGATAAATTTACTATTATCTTGCACAACAATATTACACACATCTCCAAGAAAATATAACTATACATTAATGCAGTTTCTGATCATGCAACTGAAATTAGCATTTTGTGACCAACATTATAAAATTAAGACAATATTGCTAACATTTGTACAAGTTACACAACAGTAATCAATGGTTATTGACTACATAAAATAAAATTGTCCGAGTGTAAAACGTTAATTTATCAATGACGTAATTTCTAATTGCGCACAATTTATTCTATAATTAAACATTAATTATATTTTCAAATTTTAAAATTTGTCAATGGCGCGCGTAATTGCTAATTGTTCTATAATTACACTGAAATTAAATTTTAATTTTTTAAAAATTAAAACCGCTGTAAACCACTGGGATGAAGCCAATCAAAGAATTGCTTAACCATAATAATTAACGTACTACAAGCAAACAATATTTATTGTTTACATCGCACCATAAAACCTTGGATTAAACCTTGAATATTCCAAATTAAATATGTGCATACATTTATGGCGACTTACCAATTTATCAGACTCAGCATGGAAAACGTAACAGGTTTGCGATTCTCCTTTCACACCTTCCTTGAGCAAGTAGTAGAAGGTGTTTTCATTTTCCATATTCATTAATCTATGCATGGCTTGTAAAGGGTGTTCAAAAATTAGGACCTCTGTGGGGGCGTTTTTCACCGCCCTCAAAACAGCACAATCTTCCTTGATTTCCAGCGTACAATTTTGCTCATCACGTGCAAGTTTTATTTCGCTAATTAACCATGGAATCATGGCAGGAGTGTGTCTCCTATCCAAAGGCCTACATCCATAATAAACGACTGCAAAACTTCGTTTTCTCATTGCAATTACTCCTTTTCCGTTCCGTTTCTCTTTCTGCGCCATTCTCAGTCAATCCTTCGTTTATCAATCGCTCACTGACAAATAATAAATGGATCGTTAAAATTAAACGCATAACTACGACCAAGGTAACTGAACTTCCAAAGCCTACCTTCGAATGGCGCCATTTGCTGCAAACGCAAGTGTTGCCAAAAACAAGTGACCTTTTAACAGTCACTCCTTTTCAGGGTCATCCAAGGTGACCGGTTCCAGATGTAATTAAACGATTCACACAGTAACACGAAAATTGTTACATAACAGCTTAAACCACTGAACATCAGATTTACACTAAAAACTACGTTAGGTTTTAAAGTGCGGCGTAGAACCAGCAAAATGCGCAAACAGCAAAAACCCAATCGAAAACAAATGTAATTCAAGAACCTCCGCTAGGGGGCGTAAAACTTGGTTTCCATGCGAAAGTTCCATGTAGGACTTGGCAAGTATTTTTTATGCTCAGCTTATTTCCATAATAATAATAATAATTCCAGGTAAAAATTGTCACTTTTTCAGAATCTTACAATTTTATGTAAAGATCCAAAAAGTTTTCCGAATTTCTTTCGAAATTTCCTTATAATTTCCCAACATTATTTTTCAAAGCTATACAGTCATGTACAAACAGGAAAAATATTGCTGACAATGTAGATTTGGTGTTTGTATGAAGTTTTTTGATTTCCTCGTTATATGCTTTGGAATATTCCATTTTTTAAGCATTTGAATCTACTAACCTTGGGTTTTTCCATTCATAAACATATGTATCACAATACAAAGTTTCCGGTATGATTACAGTGAATATAAAGAATAAATTACCATCAGAAATAATTGTCAACAAGCCAGGTTCAAAACGCAACTGCTGTGAAGAGATGATGAAATGAAATTATATAACAAGTATATGCACCATAGCTTTTTGGCTCAAAAGTGACACATTTATTTAGTGACATTACATAGGACAATGATGTGTCCATCTTGGGAAGGCAACAACGTCTCTGATGTTTGAGATGCCCAAAATGTACTGGATGAATCTATCGAAACCTAATCCAAATCCACCATGCGAGACACTCCCATACCTTCGTAAGTCAAGATACCTGAAAAGAACACGAGTAAAAATAATTGACACTTCAAATAAACATCAAACGTCTTATTTAATATTTACCATTGTAAAGATTCATTAAGTTTGTGTGCTCTCATACTTTCTTCAAGAACTTCAATTCGATTTTCACGCATACTTCCACCACATATTTCTCCAACATCAGCAACCAGAAGATCAAGTGACTCCACCTGTAGCATATAAACAATTAAAAACATTTGTATTCAATAATTATGCTCGTAAATATAATTATCATATTATCTGTAACTATACTCACTGTCTGGGAATCGCGGCTCATCTTCATATAAAATGGTTTGATTATGCGAGGGAAATCCGTAACAAAAACCGGAATGTTGTCATGGTACTTTACTAAATACCGTTCTTGCTCTTTTTGTAAATCCATTCCCCACTACAAATAAATTAAAATCGATGGCAATGTACCCATACTCATATTATATTTCAAATACAGTACTCTTCATCGAAATACTGACTTTGATGTTTAGACAGACGTCTGACTTTTGAAGTATATCCACTGCTTCTGAATATGGTAATCTGCACAGGAAAAACAAATTTTATTGCCTTGCCAACCAGAAAAGAAACAACGTATAATTCATACATAATAAATGGATGCTTTAGCAATTTCTCCAAAGCATCAAATTGAACAGTGGGGTGATTTTTTTCCAGTTCTTGTCGGTGTCCCATCAAATGGTTGACAGCAAATTTAATCATGGTTTCTATTACCTAATTGAATACACAAGGCAATGAACGTATATTCACACAATCAGAACCAAGTGTGACCAGACTTCAACAACTATTTTTCAAACGTTACAAAGCCATTTTGTTCAAAGAAATTATTTTACTGAATTACGCAAATAAGCAATATTTGTTATTGATACATGTTTTCACACTTCCATTCATGTCATAGGATAATATACCTTCATAAGTTCACTTAAACTCTCCAGAAATGAAATTTCTGCTTCCAGCATGTAAAATTCACTTAAATGATGCCTTGTTCTTGAATGCTCCGCTCGAAATGTAGGACCAAGTGTAAAAACTTTTGATAGGGCACTTATTATATGAAAAATGTAATAAATTTCAAATATATGTTACGCGCATCAATGAAAATTAACCATACCAAGCCATTGTTTCCAAGTGCATCTGGCTAGAAACAGTCAGGTATACTTCTTTGTCAAAGAAATGTTGACTTCCTACATTTTGGCATTGTTCACTGGGTATGGAATCGCTAATCGACTGGTTGACTGACTGTACTGTGAAAACTTCACCCGCACCTTCGCAATCACTTGAAGTTATGATCGGAGTGTGTACCTCAAAATAACCATTGTCCTGCAATAAACAATAAACAAAAAATCAGAAACATAAAGAACTCTCCTAATTTTAATTCAATTTGTTTAAGAAATGTACAATAAAATATAACCAACAATGAAATGATTTCGGAGAGCAGCTGCGACAGAGCTTCGGATGCGCAACACGCTAGCAAATCGAGAAATTCTTGCTCTCAAATGTGGAAACTGGCGTTCATATTCTTCTGTATGTCGTTCCTTTGCTTGAAATGGATATTCCTATTTTAAACTCTGTTAATATTATTTTATTAACATTTTAAAAGTTGGAAAAAATGCAAACCTGCACATTACAAGGTCCCAACAGGCGAACTTTACTTGCTATTACTTCAACTGGCTGTTTAACATGATTGCTTTCTACTAGAGTACCTTCAATATCCAGAGCACATCCATATCCAACACCTCTATATAACATGTAACAGCAAAAGCGTATATTTATATATGCATATATATATATATATAACACAAACGGGGAAAAAAATATTACTCTGGCAAAATTCTGGGGTCAATCAATATTTGTAATTTGTCTGAGCAAGAACCGTCCTTCAGATCTACAAAAACATTTTGTTTTTGGGAGCGACATGATTGAACCCAACCCTGCAAAAATACATGATATATGCTTTATAAATAGTGCTTGAATTTGAATGCATACTAATACAACTACACCTTTGCGCAAATTTTTTCTCCAATAGGTTTCGTAGTGAGAATATTCTTTATGGATGTAAATGTGGTCAACAGTCTCCGTAAATGGTACGGACTGCGAAAACTTTGCTTCAAATGCAGTAACGTGCAGACGGATGAAGCAGACATTTCATTTACCTTGATAAAACTCCTTGGATCGAATGCACGGCTGTTGTCGACAGCAATAAGTCTATTAGCAGAAGCGCTTTAAGGTTCAATATCGTCTTTACATCTTTAGATGGTAACGCCATCTAGCGAGTGGTATGGACATTAAAAGTAACAGCAATAAAAACGTTCAAACTTTTTAAAATATTGTTGTAACCTAAATTGGTCACATAAACAACGGTTGCAATTGCGTCTTCTATTGGAAGAATTCAGGTTACAACAATATTTTATCGAGGGGTCCGACACTAAGGAAATCTTCGTAGGAGCTTTGATTTTGATTTGGAAATCGGCGAAATCAGAACAAATCTTATAAATCACAACAATTTTATAAATCTTATAAATCGTCTCAAATCAAACAAATCGCAGCAAAATCATCCAAATCCCATAAATCATGCCAATCTTTGTAAGTAAATGCACAAATCTAACCAATAATTGCATTGTTTTCGGTTGAAATGGTGGAACTTATTCATTTTTAAATTGGTGAAACACAATATTTCATCACAAAAGTCCCATTAGGATATTTTAAAGGATTTGTCATTTTAATAACAAGGTCATGTCAATTAATAGCTCATCGAATGATTTAATTGTAAAAAATATTTTGCCTAAGAGCATAATAGGCTCAATATATGCTCAATATTGAGCATATCGGCAGGAGTTTTGTTAACAAAATCTGGCGTTACCTAATTTCTAGATTAATTCTATTATGCTTGTATTTATTCCACGCAGATAGCTTATTTTTAGTTTGTTTTTGAGTGCAAATAATATGTGCATTCCTCATCATCTATGGCATATTTTTTACCAATTGAACCTATTTCTGCATGAATTTTGTGTCCTAAACTGGTAAAAAGTTTGATATTTAAAGGAGAACTGACATGGTTTTGGAGCATACCCTGATAATCTCATTTTTCAGTAGTTATATTGTGTCCCTTATAACACTAGCTAAAGCAGAAATCGATTAAAAATTGAAAAACAAAAGTTATTAGCATTTTACCGAATATGGCGTCGGCGAGCGGCTTACATGGAGCTTGCGAGCGGCTGCGAGTATATCGAACAATACTCGCAGCCGTTCGAAAGCCGCCGCAAGCTGCTCGATCCTCAGGGCCGTTTCCATGGAAACGCTTTGGCGCCGAATTCGGTAAAATGCTAATAACTTTTGTTTTTCAATTTTTATTTGATTTCTGCTTTAGCCGCTTTAGCCAGTGTTATAAGAGACACAATAACTACTGAAAAAGCAGATTATCATGGCATGCTTCAAAATTTGTCAGTTCTCTTTTAACGGTGTTCAAAGATGTATTGGCTTTCTTGTGTTGTTTTTTGTTTTGTTTCTTGAGATGTTGGCTTGGAATTCATTATGAATAACTTGGAATATCAATACGTTGCATTTTTAATTATTGTTACTATATTACCTAGTTGGGGAGGGTGTAAGGAGGTTTATTAAAGGATCTGCAACTGGTGGTGGGGGGGGGGAGGGTATTTCTCTAATTGATATCCTCTGGGGGTATCATAAAATAAATTATGGTAATGTCAAATCTTGGAGCAACATGAGATTTGACACAAAAAATGAAGGGGAATATTAGGGAAATAAAAGCAAATTTATATATTCAATGTGTGATTGCAAATAGCAGTCTCAAAATATTAACCAAAATATAGGCAATTGAAAATTACATTGTAGCTGTTGGAATAATGATAAATAGCAAAGTAATTGCATTGCCAACATTGTTCATAAAATTTTAATGAAATTCCCATTAACATAATACAGTTGCACCTCAATTGGACAAAAACTTTGAGTTATCAAATATTTTAGTTTTTCTACAAGAGAGTGTGTGCAATTTATATCATATTTTTATCATTTACAGATTTTTAATGCATATTTTTTAACTTTGAGATAGTTTGACTACTACCAGTAGTGTGTGGCGAGTAGTGTGGTGAGTAGTGTGTGACAAATAGTGTGTGACGAGTAGTGTGTGACGAGTAGTGTGTGACGAGTAGTGTGTGACAAGTAGTGTGTGACGAGCAGTGCTGTGTCAAAGAAAGTGCGACGAATTGATCATGACGAGGTGTGCTGTGTCGAAGAGTGTGTGACGAATTGATAGTGACAAGGTACGCTGTGCCGGTGAGAGTGTGACAAACTGGCGTGTGGCGAGGCGCACCTGGGACGAATAGTGTGTGACCAAATGCATTTGGCGATTTGATGGGTGGCGGTTTGGCTGTGACGAAAACATATGTGACGTTCAGA
>JAQIWR010000240.1:0-24771 GCA_034695945.1 Glomeris hexasticha
TAGTTGCTTCCTTACTATAGTTGAATTGCCCATCCGGAGAGAGAAGTAATTAGCGGTGTCCCTCAAAAACTTAATTTCCGATGGCGATGCTGTAAAACAAGGCAATATTTATTGCTTTCACTGTTGTTGTTTCCATTGTAATAGTACATACGTCATAATTGCATAATTTCGTCCGGTTCCATGTTGTTTTTCTGCTGTTCATGCTGATTACTCAATTGATTTCTGAAACAACATGCAGTGCTTATGTTGTATTGCTGTTTTGTTAGGGTATTACTTATTGAAATTACCCATGATGTATAATGCAGCCTTCTCTGCTTCGAGAATGTCTACTTGCTTTTGCATTTCACATATTTGATGTTCTGCCTCTTGCAATTGCTGCGATATCATGACACCATCAGCATGTTCTGCCCCATTATCACCATTTGCTCTTATGCATTCAATCGTTTCCGAAACAGAAGTCATTGCAGAGTTGTCATCATCCTGGTGAGCATTGGTTGATGACAAAATATCCAAGGACATTTGCATTCTTGAATTACTGCGGGCTTTCTCTATTTCTTGCCTCCCTTTTTTGAAAGTTTGGCGAACCATGTCATTTACAGCAGCCTGTGGGCTGTATCATTTATACATACAGATGTTTATCATTTGCAAGCCATGGTATTGATGGTTAAAATTATTTTTTACCCTTCATTGGCAACTCGTCGTTTTGCTGCTCGTCTATAGTTCGTCCCAATCCAACGTTGCACCAAATCGCCGACCGCTTAACCGGCTTTACACGCGGATCGATACGGGAGACTCCGCCCATTCATTCTCCTAGCCACTCACCAGCCAGTACAGGGAAAGTGTTGCCACAATCGCGTATTTCAGTATAATATAACTACATTCGGTATTTTTCAATGACGACATCTCAAAGACGCTATAACACGGTTAATAATGTAATAAAAAGTGGTCAAAACAGACGAACT
The DNA here is from genome assembly GCA_034695945.1 of Glomeris hexasticha. Classification (NCBI taxonomy): domain Eukaryota; kingdom Metazoa; phylum Arthropoda; class Diplopoda; order Glomerida; family Glomeridae; genus Glomeris; species Glomeris hexasticha. Next base: position 963 of record JAQIWR010000240.1, read on the forward strand.
GCAACATTGGGGCAAAATTACTTACGAACGAGGACTGTTGCACACATGCACTGAAAATCTGGACTGTACGTGGCAGAGTTGGCATTATTAATTTGTATTTCGCTATGATTTCACAAATGGTAATTCACCAATAAAAACGTAATTTGCAATTGGCCTTTAATAATGTCAAATTTATGGGTTGGAACCATAACAGTAAGTTAGACGATTTTTTCAATATTAAGGGAAGGGTATAAGTACTTGACAGGGGCAACCTAGTTGGGCCAAGAGCCTGTAGTTGCCCGACATATTGTATTGTATTGAGTGTATGTATTTATGAAATTCATGATACTGGTAATTAATTATAAAAATTAGGAACAATCAATTCCTTGAATAAATACACTAAGTTACTATTATTATTATACCGCTATAATAAACTTAAATGAGCCACGGGTTTTGTATATTCGATAACCTAATTATGAACTTATTTGGATTCGATTTTTGTAACTTATTGCATGTCCTAACGTAATTTGTGCATCAATAAATAAGAATCATTTATTAAAACTTCCGTTATGCAAAACATATCAGATTAGAACATGCTAAAAAAACATTTTATAATTTATATAAAATATATATACTACGAATTTACAGCATTATACAATAGAACATTAAACTTATTAATCCAGTGGCATGCACCCCATATTTTCGCCATCATCATCACTCTCATCTTCGCTTGAAGAGCCATTTGGTCCTAGGGCAATGATGAAAGGCTCAATCATTTCATCAATAAGGCCATCTGAAGACCAGAAAATCTGTTCCTGCATAATTTGGATTTATATTCTTATGAGTCGAGTTACTACAGAGAGTTCATACAATGTAGATTCCAGTAAATTTTATACCTCCAGTATTACATGATTTATGTAATTTGACCACTGCTGTGGAGTTACATCGTTGACTCCATCACACAAAAGGAGTTCGACATCATTGATTTTGAAAGTTTTGTTGTGTGCATTTACATAACGCTTCACCTAGAAAAAAATGTTGTTAATAATGTGAGGATATCAATCACGAATAGTGGTACAAACCTGGCTCCACACCATTTCAATGGGATTCAAAAAACTGTGGTATGGTGGCAAACGCAAAACTGTGTGTCCCATCGCTTCAGCCATACTATCAAATTCGTATTTAACTTTGTTGTCCTTGATAGCGTTCACAATCTGCACATAACATACATGAGTACATTTTTTAAAATAGGGTTGCACACTTACATACTTTCCTAATAAATTACTACCTGTAATAGTTGAGCTTTGGTGTACGAATCTTCAAAATACGCATTGTGTTCCATGCACCATTTTTGTATATCAGCTTTCAGCCACGCTGTTGTTGGGTTTGGGTCTAAAGCTTTCGTGTGGTATGACGCGTTGTCAATAACAATAACACTGTTCTTTTCAAGCTTGGATAACACACCAGTCATCCACTTCCCAAAATTAACAGCATTCATCTCATTGTGGTAGTCACCATCTTTTTTATTGGCACTGTCGTAGGTAATAAAATGCATTTGCATAAGTCACAAATTCACAACATTGAAATGTAAAGCATACAATTTACCGGAACACAAGTAAACCACCATCCACAAAACCGGTATCACTCCCAATGTGCGCAATAATCAGACGGCCTCCTTTGCTGGTTGGTCTTGCGTGGCCCAAAGTTAATCCCTTTAATCTTGCTTCTGCCGATGTTGTGACTGTTAAATCCACCCAGCCTCTTGCAACTGTATCTCCTGTAAATCAAAATTACATATAAACTACAAGATCCACATCAGTGCACATTATATGTTATATATTCACCTGCATTGACCCAAGTCTCGTCTTCATAATATATTTTTCGCCCTTCTTGGCGATATAGCCGAAATTGTCGCAAGTACTTCCGCCGCCAAGTAACAATGTCGTGCCGCTCTAAGAGTGTTATATTCCTTTTGTACTTCATATATTTGAATCCTATATCGGCCAATAGACGTGCAAGAGTACTGCGCTTAAGTTGCAGTTCTGGAAGATCAGTGTTGACAGACTGCAATATTTTGTTAAGCGTTGGGACTTCACAGTTCCTGAAAATCTCGTGGACCTTTCCTCGAATCGCATTGGTTGTCAAGGAGTCATACTTTTGCAGTCTTCGTTTACAAGAATTGTCTCGTTTTTTCCCGGGTGTACTAACTTTTTCTGCAAATGGATATGCTCCAGTTTTGTAAACTGTTACATTGATATATTAGCCCATTAAACAACTTGGCTTACCTTGTACGCTGAATTCTTTCTTCATTTTATAAATGCTTCTGGCACTTACACCAGTCAATGTAGCAGTCCTTGTAATTATTGTGTTCATAGTTTCCTCGGGATTTTGGGCTCTTAATTGTGCTATCACATTAAGAATTAGCCGTTTGCACTGGCTTCGAAGGGGCTGTCCTTTACTAAGTGGGCAATATTCAGCAACGTTGTGGCTAAGCTTCCTCCCTCTTGTTTTTGTCATACAATGTATTGCTGTTCCATGCAGCACAGGAGTCCTTTCGTTACACATGCTGAAAACATGTCAGACAATTGCATAAAGCAAAGCATGCAAATTGTTACTGTAAACCACGCATGAATTCTGCAGAATTAATTTTTTTATTTCATTGTGTACCTAGCCTGATAATTATCTTCAAAATTTGTCTTTACGGCACATGGTGTGGATATATTCTGGACGTGGATCCTTGCCAAATCGCAGGAAACGCTTGCTCTGTAATACGAAAAAACTTTGAGATTTAATCCACAGCATCACACATTTTTATTTTGCATTGTGGTAATAAATGTATGCCATTTGTCACCAAAGGTGTAATTCATTAGTGAGTCTAAGATGATTGCTATGCCAAATCAGTAAACGAAATATCTGTGTGTTTTCAATGTTTTCCAGGGAGCATGCAAATTTTCAGACTACTTGCAGTTATCAGTTACAATAAAAATCATCATATTTATTATGAATATATTTAATATTATTTTTATAGATATGTATTTTGATTTCCTTCAAATTCCCTAGTTTTTCCAGAATTTGTAAATTCGTGATGTAAAATTACAATAACTTTTTTACAGTATTGTCACTCTTGGTATTATTGTAAATTCTGGTTTTTTAAAGAATTCTCTATTTTTATATAGTAATCGATTAATAATTTGATGTACATTCCTTGATATTCTTACTATTATAAATTCCCTTATGCCCTTATGTGTCCAGCTCATCCATGTTTCCACCCGAATTAAAAGGAAGAAACTTCATTGCAAATTTTGGGAAAATCTCACAACAATGCAAAATAAGTGCTTGTGATCGCAAAACGAACAATATTCAAATGTATATCCATGACATCGAACTTACAGCATTTCCAGTGAAGTCTCTTCGGTCATTGTAAATCATGCAGTAATAAATCACAGCAGACAATGCGATTACGATTGTCACTGTAAACAAACACGCCGACCTACGACGTTTTGACAACCACATGTGGGCGAGCACGTGTTGACTACGCTTCTGTACCAAGGCCACGCCCTTTCTAACGTATTTCCACAGGCAAAAAATAACGACAAATATCCGCTTTCCACTTCATGAAAACAAAGTTAATGCTCAATTACATGCAACTACATAGCGTAAGCACACTGGCTTTGACATTTAGGGTCACATTTAATAAGAATTTGTAGGACTACTTTCTCGCCTGTGTTAGGTTACACAGACGCAAACAGGCGATTTACTGCAACGTTGGATTGGGACGAACTATATTTACATTATTCGGAAGTTTTCGCGGAGTTTCAATTATTACATTTTCGGCTTCTGTTTCTAGTTCTCTCATGTCTTCTGTTCAAAAAAATGCATTAAAATTGATGAGCATGATTAGACTTTAAAATTCTTGTCATTATTTGTACTGTAATCCTTCACTTTCACAAAGATAAATTCACTAGAATGTACATCATGGTGTTAATGCACACAATAAGAATGTGAAATGAAATGTAGGTACTTAAGGCTAGGCACCCAACCTGAAGTACTATGTAAAATTGTAAAATTGTTATGCATATTAATATTAAATAAAAATTCACAAACTCTGCAATGCAGTACATTGCTCTAATATATGAAATGTTAAATTGATTATTACATGTAAAACAATGTTTTCTCTGATGGAAGTTTCCATTATATTGTAAGTTTACTGATGCAATATACCATTTCTTTATTAAGTAACATTTTGAAAATTAGTAAATACAGGGTTACCATGTGCCACTTAAATGTCTGAATTTCTTTCAATCAATTGGAACAAAACATTTCAAATTGTGCATAGTATTTGGTTTTGTGGTGAAAATGATTGAATACAGGTATCGGATTTTGATTTTTAAAGAATATTGTGCATATTTTGTTTTGATGTATAAGCATATAACATATATGTTGAATTATTTTGCAAGCATTTAAAATAAAATGAAAAGTGTTATGTTACTTACTTGATATTTTAACTATTTTGGCCTCAAATGCTTTGCCTGGGCCTCCAGATACATTCCATGAAACCATTCCGATTGTTCCTGGCTCATGGTTAGTAAAATTTAGGAGATCACTGATTTTAACTATGCTTGTAGTTTGGTCTTCTTGAAAATGTTTTGCAATGCTATTGGCAAACGTTTGCAGATTTATATTAAAAAAAAACAGTAAAATATGTGTCAATATCACTGCACTAGCAATTACACAGCAACAAGCAAAACCGTTCAGAAATGTTTTGCAGCTAGACATTATTTAGGAATGTGTCATGCAGTATGAATTATGTAATAATCATTTTTTAATTTGTTTAATAAACAATAGCTCAATATTATCTGCATTTTTAAAATTATTACGGACCATGCATATGAATTATGTTCAACATATTATATATCGCAGTTACTGGATCTATGAGCCTTTGGGGAGGAGCCAACTCTCCCCTCCAGCATGTGGTTCCTTTGATATTTCCCCCTCTTCCCTATTTGCGCCATGCTGAAGAAGGGGGAGTTGGCTCCTCACCAAAGGCTCATATATGGATCCAGTAACTGCGATATATATACGTATTTGGAACATAATTATGATATAGACATTACATGGAATAGCAGTTATAATGAAAATACATAGTGCCAAAGATATGCGATATTGCATATTTTATGAAAATGCCTCATAATTTAAGTCACATTATTGAAGGGAGGCATCTTACTTATGCTTTCGTTGAATTTTGAAGTCTCATTTTTGCAAGTTTGTTAAATTTAGAAAAGTTGACATTGTTTAATTTTCATTGTATTCTTACACGTTTTACATTGAAATTATAAAAGCTGTTGCCTTTTGTTGTGTAATAATTTCAAAACTATAAGCCACATTTTTAAATATTCATGAATAAGTAGACTTTTTAAATTGTAAACTTCAGAATTCTGACAAACTGGGAAACCACATTTTAACTCCACCTCCTCCCACTTGTGCTTTGGACTTGTCCTTTTATTCCCTCCACATTTGTGTTAGTCAACATCTGCAGTAGCAATGGCCAAAGATAACAGAGCACAGCTAAGTAAATTCAACAAATCTGCAAATGCGAGGCATAATGATGATATGCTAGGTGGACTTTCAAGGACAACAAGATGGCGCTATATGAAAAGTCCAAGATTCCTTCAATGTTTGTTTAGGACACCACATCATCAAACATGTAAATATTTGTTTAATACTGGATTGTCACCTATATAAGGTGGAAATATTAATCTTAAATGGTGTATTTCAAATGTAATTAAATATATATAGCTTTGAGGAGGCGGGCAAGTGTTCCAACAACAAATTCAAGAACAATTCAACAGCAAGCTAGAGGTAAACAACTGCCATATGCTTCTTGGAATGTACTTTTACTATTAAATTATTTATTACAATTTTAGATGGCACACAATCACATCAGTGTGAGGCTAATCATGCAACTGAACAATGTTTGGAAATGGAGCATGAAACGAATCTAGGTATTTCATGTGTTAATTCTTTTATTCCACTTGAAACACATAACTAATAATTGATATCCTGCAGACACACGAATTTGAAAAATCTTCCAATACAACATTAGACAATGCAATAATTTCAGACAAGTTTTACAATGTTATGTTCATATTATATGTGTAACACATTTTACGGTATATAAATACAGGTTGCATTCAAGATTCTCATTTCGCAACATGCAATTCAGCAATATCAGCGACCGGTCCAGAAGAGCATTCATAGCCTAAAACTTATGCCAGTGTAACACACACAACTGCTGCCAATGGTCTGAATATTGATAGGCAAGATATTGATAACCAAGAGGTGCAGACAAGTCCAGGTACAGCAGAACAAAATTTCATGTGGTTTACTTAATATTAAGCATGTTTACCACTTTCAGATTTTGTATACAACACTGCTGTCAATAATGCATGCAGTTATAATGCAAATTCGATTGAAGACATCATTTCACATCCAGAGTTGTCACGTGACAGGGAAAATGGATTGCACGATGAGCCACTATATAAGGGTGCTGAAATTTCTGTATTTGAGAGTGCATCGATGATATATCTGCCTCCCTCGATGTTTTCCGAAAAGGGATTAAAAACGCCCACCCCCTTTTGTCACCTTTGGTCACTTAATTGCTTGCACCTGCTAGCCATCTAGGAGCCGGTCTTTGATATGTGACCAAAGGTGACAAAAGGGGCGGGGTGTTTTTAATCCCTTTTCGGAAAACATCGAGGGAGGCAGATATTTTGGCCTTCTTTTTACGCCATTCAATCAACAAACAGGCACTATCAGATTTACTGATATTGGTAAAATTACACTGCCCAAAGGAAAACTCCTGCATCGAATCGGTCTACAAATTCGTAAACCTTTTTACTGAAATTAGAGGTGAATCAAAGCGATATTATTACTGTTCCCAATGTTTCTTTTCAATGGAAAAGGACACAGACATTTGTGAAAAGTGCTTCTTGGATGTCCAAAATGCAAATTCCAAAACATACTTTGTCGAATTACCCTTAGAAAACCAGTTGCACAATTTATTAGCAAGACCAGGATTTTACAATTCGATGAAAAAAGTCAACAACCCAGAGAAGGGGTGTATTGTGATGTTACGGATCGGGATGTTTATAAAAACCACAGTCGTTTGGGGATAAATGGAAAATTTACCTTGTCATTTACATGGAACACTGACGGCATACCACTGTTTAAGTCATCAAACACCAGTATTTGGCCCTTATACTTGGCTATCAATGAGCTGAGCATTTCAAAAAGATACAGAAAAGAAAATATACTATATGCTGGAGTATGGACTAGGGGAAAACCCGAAATTAACATTTTCCAAAAGGAATTCAAGTTTATACCCCTGATGTACCACAAGTAATATTAATTCATGTTGTCTTGCTTTGTGGGACATGTGATTTACCAGCTAAGGCAGCAATACTTAACATTGCACAATTCAATGGTCAATATGGTTGTCCAAAATGCAAGCACCCCGGAGTGACGCACAAGCTAACAGCATCAAGCCATGTTCGTGTATATCCTAATTTAACTGAAACACCTGAACTCAGAACTCACAAAAAACTCCTAAGAAGTGCTGAGCAGAGCATTGCAATAGGCAAGCCTGTGCTTGGCGTTAAAGGGCCTACACACTTTCTCTGTTTGTTGAAGATGTTGTGTCGTCGACTGATTTGGATATGATGCATGGTGTTTGCATTGGGACTGTGGGCAAACTGAATCAACTTTTATTTACTTCCAAATACAGCAAACTTGAATTTTCGTTTTACAACAACTTAGATGCAATTGACCAAAGACTTGTGCAAATTAAGCCACCATCATTCATTCAAAGAGTTCCACGTTCAATCAGAAAAACATTAAATTTTTGGAAAGCCACAGAATTTAAAAATTGGTTGATGTATTATTCTTGCCCGGTAATGACTGGCATAATGGCACCTGGTTATTTCAAACACCACCTCCTCCTTGTGACCGGTATCTATCTGTTATGCCAAGACATTGTAAGAGAGCAGGATATTGTTTCTGCAGACTTGTACCTAAAAGAGTATGTCAGAAAATTTGAAATTTTATATTTCATTCGTCATATGACTGTAAACATTCATCAATTATTGCACCTTCCCATGAGAGTGAGAAATTTGGGACCACTATGGGTTGTAAGCTGTTTTCCGTTTGAGAATTTGAATGGTATGATACTGAAAGGTATTCATGGAACTCGGCATGCAGAATTGCAAATTGATGAATCCATTTCCTTGATTACAAGTGCAGAAACAATATTTTCTGAGTTAAATGAGAGCACAGAAATATTCGCCTATATTATTTCGTTAATGTCGTCAAAATCAAAACATAAATATCTGGAAAAAGATTCTCTCTGCATGTAAGCAATTAGGACATATCAACATGGGATAATTGCAAATGATATCAAAATGAAAATTGTAAATAAAATGGAATTGCAATGCCAATGCCAATGCAGTTTTAAAGCTTTTTGCAGGCTTCAGAGAGATGGCGTTATATACTGCAGCCAGAAATACAAACCAGGTATTAAAGGGACGGTGAAGGCAAGCGCAATTTTTTATATGTTATGCAACTGCTAAAAGTATATAAATCTGCGTATGAAAAAATGCAGCGCTGAATTTAATGAACTTTGAATAAAGATATGAAGTGGTACTATTACCTTGCGTGGAAGGACGCCTCACTCATTTTGCCGATGTGGTAAGGGAGTTGCGACGTTTCATGGAACAGCTTAAAACCGGTAGAACGAGTTGGACCCCGTCACGATCGTCGACACCAAATTTAAAATAAACCTGTTTGTAATGTGGTTACAGTTCACTTTTGCAGTTTTTCTTGTCTATTATCCAAATCGTTTGTTCTTTTCAGCCTCTCAACTGACAAAATATCGCTGAAACGAGCCCAGTACAAGATCGCGTTTTCACACAAGAAACTTGCGAGTGGCATTACTACCACGCAAGTAGCATAGTGCAGTGCAATACGTATTGCACCGCAACGAATTGCCGTTCGGCGTGCAGTATTTGGCTGTTCTTTGGTATCACCGCTCATCCCTACTGTTCTCCGAATTTTTGATTGGTAGCCCAGCTGGGCGATAGCCAATGATAGCCAATCAGCAGCTTCCTTTCTCCTATCTTTTAGCATTGCCAGACAAAGATGGCGGCCCCCATGTGAGACATGTTTTATTAGATTTCTTAATAACCATCGTGTTTTTACACATTCTGAAGTGACAGATATGCTTGTTTTTATGCGTTTTATCTGTCATAAAAATTTGTGTTTCGCTTTACTGTCCCTTTAACAGCTGTTTAATATAATTTGTACCGTTTAGTGCATGTACATCACGCGAGTAACATCTGAGAGCAACTGATTTAAACATGAAGAACATCGAAGGGTTTTGGTCCTGTTGTCCTTGAGTCTCTGTTGAGGGCCAATAGGAATGATCAAAACAGGACCATAAAAGGCCAAATCTGGACCGAAAGGACCTTAGAGCATCCACAGGAATAGCTACGAAATGTTTACACGTTGGGAAACGAAGTAGGTCGGAAAATACAAAATAAATGCAAACATAAATTTAGTGAATATAACAATGTGATTAATAATGGCGATCCACCGCAGTACCCCCTTTGAGTGAGAGGGTTACGGTAAGCGAACGGTAGGGAGCACCACCATTAACCAAAAAATGAAAACGATGCAGGAATGACAGCACGAACGGTCGAACGAGCGCAACACAAATTACGGCGAGGACTAAAAGTGTTGATACAAACGAGAGATGTCGACCGAAACGGCGGGGCGAGCAGAATGGTGTGGCGAACGAACGTAGCAATGCGCAAGACGAGCATGCTTTAATAATAACGGTAATCGTCACGCATGCGGAGCGTGACACGACGACCAGCACGGGTAACCGTTGTGTGTCTAGTTTTCCCAGCGTCGTCCGGCGTATCCGGCGACGACAGAACAGGTACCACAGTCGGGGAGGTCAGGGGAAGTGCGGTTGCCGTGAGCACCGGCGGGGTAGGACACAGAGGCATGGAGGGCGAAGGGGCTGCGGCAGCCCTGGACACTGATGTTGGAGCACCCAGAGTCGGTGCGACCTGCTGATCCTCTATGTTCGGAGCCAGCTGATGTGCCAGGATCAGGCGATCCACAGAGATGTTGGCGCGCCTTCCTTTCCAGTCGACCATGAAATACTTCGCTCTGCGCGACAAAACTTCGCACGGCCATCGTATGGAGGAGTTAAGGGAGGGCGCACTGTATCGTTGCGAACAAACACATGGGAGCACTTGGATAGTTCGGGATGAATGAAAATTCTGCCAGGAACCGTGTGTGCCGACGTTGGCACTGGTCGCAGCTGTCGCATCGTGGCCTTCAGGCGGCCAGTGCCAACGTCGGCACACATGGTTCCAGGCAGAGTTTTCGTCATCCCGAACTATACAAAATAAATGCAAACATAAATTTAGTGAATATAACAATGTGATTAATAATGGCGATCCGCCGCAGGTCAAACAGAAACAAACACACACACACACGCACTGACATGCAGAAGCCTTCCTTTATTTATATTGATATGCACAAATACAGGCAGTCTAATGATAAAATACAGATACCAATAGTGCTGTTATTTTGGCAAACTTCACTATTTTGAAAACCCAACATAAAAAACCACTCCAATGCATATATCCGGTGCATTATGCCTGTGCATGTGTACAGGTTCAAAGTACTACTGAAATGTTTGTTGATATATCACTAAACCATAAAGTTTTATCAGGAAATTTGTTATACTGTAAGTCTTTCCAACTGTGATATGATCCGATTTATATAACCGATTACATGAGCTATTATTAACTGACTGAATGCCATGAAATCAGCTGGTTTTGGTAAATACATGTGGACTGTTATATGGGTATGTACTACTTCAGTTCAGTGCAAGTTAAATTCGCCAGGTTAGTAGTTACACACTGTGTCAGATATTTCATGATTCTGACAGATGAATGACGTCAATTGGAAATAAGTGTGTTACATGAATTATTCATTTTAAGTTTAAACATCCAAACACTAAATCTACAATGCAAATAAAATCAAGCTATTAAACACATGGAATGCAAGTTTAATTTCAGTAAAACCCAATATTTGAAGATAAAATTCCAGTTCACCATCAATCTACCAAGACATTATTTTCATAAACATATACAACGAATTATCGAGTTAAGCTTTGTCGTAAAAATATATTTGGGTCCCGTATCAACTCGGAACAAACACCGCTCTTGTACAAATTGTAATTGGATAAGCAAATATCACGTGCAATGTTAAAATTAATTGACGCAATTATGCAAATTGTCCTAATATGTGTAGTACGTACTATATGACAAAATAAACATTTGTCAAGAAAATCTTCCCAGACTATCAGACTCCATTTGCTAAATGGTTTTCTCCATTACAATCCTGATCTTGAGCTTTCCAGTGAAAAAATCTATCAGCACTTTGTTCATAATCTACGGGTAAAACATAATCTGCAGCTTTGGCCCCCAAATATACTGCTCCAATTGCTAGAGTAATTTTCAAACGAAATAATGTAAATTCCTTAATGACATTCTCTTTTGTTTGCCTTGTCTGCAGACCCTCGAGAAACCCTGTAAAAAGCAAAATGCATTAATTATTTTCCTTAAAACAATGCCATTCAATTCAACGCACCTTTCTTGAGAAGCTCAAAACTATTCCATACACTTCCAACACAAATGATACGTAATCCACCATCGGCCTCCAATAATGACTGAATATAATTAACAGTTCATTTAACATATATTCAATATTCATCAAAAACACACATGAATGAATATCAAGCAAATCACCTGATCAATTTTGGGTGCCAGTGCTATTACATGACGACTGAGCAATTTTCCAGCTTCATGGAATATGTGACGGCAAAGTGGATCCTTTTGTGTGATCGCAACTTCAAAATTTCAAACGAGTTCATATATACTTTACCACAAATAAGTTATATACAACACCTATTCCACAATTCAACATAGTTAAATCTGCAGTTTGAACTTGTGGAATACAAAATCTGTTCTACCTTCAGATAATTTTTTGCATAGACTGGCAAACATTGGTTTATTAAAATTGTTGTATGCATGGCTGATTAATCCATAAATATCCTTGAGCTGTTGAAACAATGTTCATAAATATCATTGTGTGTGTATATCATTCCAGGCTATTAACTTATTCCACTTTGTTACCTGAAAGTGTTCCATGATCACACTTTTCAAACATTTTGTACTGTGTTTGGCTTTAACAAAGTTTTCTTCATCATCGATTAAAGTCTTACATGCTTGCATTGCAATCCAATATGCTACATAATGCATAGTACTACGTCAAATAAGTATTCAGTTTCAAAACGCAATATACTATTTTGTAAGGTACTTCACCAGAGCCTTCATCTCCTAATAGGTAACCCCAACCTCCACATCTATGTATGGTGCCGTCAGGGTTAATAGCTAAGGAATTAGACCCAGTTCCTGATATTAAAACAACTCCTCCTATATTGGAAAAACAATGCCAATATATCATAAAATGCTGTGGAATTGTCCAGTAGCAAAATCATGCAAATCACCATTTGGTGATACGGTTGCCACAGAACCAACCGTGTCACTTGTAACACAAATTTTCCCTGCCATAGTTGGGTATTCATTGAGCATTTCATTCTCCAATTGCCTGCACGTCCCTTCCTCTTCACAACCACTCATTGAAAGTCCCTATAACAAGTGAACAGCATTTTTCTCAATTAGGACACTTCTTGCTCAACTTTCTTGGCATTCTTGGTTAATGGGGAAAATCAATGAATGCATATTTCAAAGGACATCAACCCTTTGGAAAACTAGACTAGCTGCCCGCATTTACAATGTCATTGTGAAATAACTGTCCTAATTAGCACAAATTGAAACTTTTTCATTGAACCTGAGACTTAATATTTTAACATTTTCTCCATAAGGTCATTTACAGGTGACAGTTTATGGTGACATGGTGTGACAGGAGAGAGTTGACGTGCATTTTTATCACAAGGAAGTAGATTGTAATATTTTTCACTCACACAGACTGACATCAAATGTCCACTTATGTTTATCTGCACTAATTTAATGGTTGCAAAATATTATATTAATTACTTTGTGACGCACATGTTTCAAAAGGGGTTATAACTTGTACTGTAGTAGACCCAGTTATCTTAGTCAGCTAAAAGATTACTTATTTGCCACTTGATCTCTGTTTGTATTACCATTTCAAATATTAATTTAGCCAGTTACATGTTGTACATGCAAGCCAACTTTTAAAAAAGGAAAAGTGAAATTGCAATATTTAGCAATAATTACAGTTAAGGTTTGCATGACATGGGGTCATATATCTTGGCATTTCTTTTGCAATCTTCACAGTTTGCAATCAGTAAGTATACCATGACAGTACTGTTTCGAAAGACATGTCAATCACCTGTTAAACTCGATAATAAGTAACACAGTTCCTTGATAAGGTCAAATACAACAATATCTTAGTTTGAATTAGTGTGTTGATAATTTGTGGTGTTTGTTTAAAATAGAAAAGTCTACTGCATTTCATAATATCCCTTAAGAAATGATACCAATTTAAATCGTGCCAATGGAAGTTTCCTTTCCACCAATAACTAGGACGATATAAAGATCATTATCAATCTTAATTAATTAACTAACTGTACGTATAATCAATCCGGGTATTTTTACCATCCACCGGTTTTTTGAATGAGTACCAAAATACCAAAATATAGGACATATTGTAAATTACATTTTTTATTGTCAGCAGCCTACTTAGGTATATCTAGCACAATACTAATTAAAATATCATTTCTAAATTTTCCATCTAACAATTAAATAGTTACCAATCCTGCCAAAGGCACATTTGAGTCCAACTCGGCTTTCTCCTTAGCTTCTTGTACCAACTCAAATATCCTCCTTTTGCAATTTTCCATGCCAATAAGCTATAATCAATGAAAGGAGCATGTTATTTTAGGAAATACTAATTAAAATATCCCATTTTACCCGAAAGCAATATCTTACCGTGCAGCAATTGCTTTCATTGTTTTCGATTTTACTCAAAATTTGTCCATTACCTCCAACTATCACTATGATTGTGTTTGAGCCTCCTCTGGAAAAAAGGAAATTTAAATTTAGATTCAGTACAAATATACTATAAAAGATCCGGTTTGCTAGACAGATATTTAAAAAATGTTGTATATTTATTGTATTTTTATTTATTACAGCAAGCAACAATTTGATACCGAACTCCAAAAAAAAACAACACATATCATGGCTGAGTGAATTTAATATGTTGTAGTAAACCTTGACATTGTTTCGTTTTATCTCAACTGATAGGGATAGATATCATATTTTCAACCATCCAATAATATAATGTTCAAGTTTGTAAGAAATACGATATCTACGTTCAAATAATAAAGTTTAAGGTCATGTTTATGAAAAATGGCTACATGATACACTTTCAGATGGGTGTTAACAAGGTTTCAGTTGAAAATGACCTTCAAATTTTTGATTGTCGTCACATTCCTTCCAAAATAATTTAATTTTCACAAAAATTTCCATATTTTGTCAACAGCAGACTGCTGAGGTTAAAGCCACCTAAATTTTCAAGGAAGTAGGACGGGGTTTTTGGCCTCTATAATGCTGATTAGCACATGTACATTTGCTAATCTTAAGTGAGTCATTTGATTTCTAAGTATTAGTTGGAATTTTTCTTTGACATCTTTAAAATTCATCAAATAATTTCTTAATCCATATTGGTAATTAAAATGCACAATTTGCACTTTTCAATTTAGCAAATTAAGCTTCACGTGTCTTTCATTAAATGAAAGCAGTTTCACTTAACAAATAAAACTACATATTGATTACAAATATTTTTTCTGTTATAAGGAAATGAACCGGTTTTGCAAGATTAAAAAACGAAACAATTTAGAAAAGCAGTAATGTGATGATCTTATAGTGTCAGGTAGTAATTAAAGTCATGTCAAATGTGACAAAATGGCGCTTATCAGGTATGATTACAGAACAAAATTAGCCCTCAAGCTGCTTAAAAATATCCTAACAATTGTATATTTTTTATTTAAAATTTTTTAAACCTGTTTGTTGTATTTTTTTTAAGTTAACATTCAGGATATGTTTAGATAACAAATGTACTCATCGTATTTCCATAATGTTTATTATCGGTGGGCAAAGTTTGTAAAAGTTCAACGGCTTTTAAAATGACAACGACCTAACAGTAGTCAAGTGTCCCACCTAGCTGTAATAAACAAATTTAATTTTTTGCATGTTTCTCAGGTGAGTAAAAAAAAAACCAATACCAATTAAGAAACAAGCTACTGTTCCGTATAAACATGTTCAGTTTTATAAATTAGTTGCCATTTCAAAAGACAAATATACTTTGACACAATATTTAATACTGTACCTATAATAGGATTTAAAATGTACGTTTCTGGAATTTTTTAAACAAAGGAAATCGGGAAATTCAAATTTGAATTTCCCGCGCATTTATTTGAATGCGGATCCATACAATATATGCAACACTGTATATTTTTCCACGAATCCGCCATCGATTTCTCAGAAATACGATGCAATAACCTCCTTGGCAACAACTGTTTCTCCATTTTCTAAAATACCTGGAATTTTACGTATGAATTGACACGAAGGAGATATGAGAAAAAAATTACAATCCTATAGCTCAATAAATTTCTACGGAATAAAATTAAGATTGATGAAATTACTAACCCTTCAACGCCTCCGTAAATCAAGTCAGACATGGTTAAGATTTCCCGTTTCAAATGAGGCTAGATGATAAACGTAGCGACCCTTTTAAACTTATCCAACGTCAAAACGAAATCAACCCGTGACTGCTCAACAACAGACAAGCCTCCAAAAACCAGTCAGTCAATTGCAGTGACGTCATCAGTTGGGCGAGGTCTAGGCGAGGTCATTCTGTGAACGTGACGGGGGCCGCGCAGTAAACAACGCAACGTCCGCCGTCATGCGCCACTCGCGGATGGCTTACGAACTATAACTATACATTTTCTGCCTCAGGAAAGACGCTTTACCGCGAGAGGGCGCGACTGTCCGACTCACGGCTATTGCAGCCACGATATACATAAGCTATTTGTGTTCGGTGTTCGTCTAATGTTTCAATACCGGTATGTTATAAAATATTTTCCTGAACTTTTTGGACAGCAAATTTTGTCTGTAGATAGTCATTTATTTTACATGAGCTTTTGTAATATATATTTGCAAATGTACATACAATATCGATCCAGTTAACATGTCCATGTTAAATTTTCATACATGCATGTAAATTGAAACTTTGTTATAGAAATTGGAAAATAAAACGTTTCTCTCAAACAAATTGTCCTGTACAACATTCTAATTGACAACATCCATTTTAGGATTTCAAAAACTTTTCAAAGTTTGCTGGAAGTCAATAGCATATGTGCCCTAATAAAAGTTTCAACTATAACTTTGGATTTTTACGTCAACATGAAATATCATCGAACTTATTACTTAGAAAATGTTATATACTGAACATTTAAACAGTCACCAAGTTGCAATTACATCTGGTATCACCAGAGGGAGCAGAATATTTTGCAGATGTACATTAGAAACTTGAAAATAGATTGCGAAGTATATAAGGAGGGAAATTGGAGTTCTGATTTGGAGCCAACAAAAAAGAGTTATAAATAATTATAACTGTTAAGCAACTTTATATACAACGAGTAAATCAATGTGGACTCTGGTGTAATTTTCACACGGACTTCTGATTTATTTGCGAAGTAATCGTCAATTAAAATCATGTAAAAATGCGAACGTTGGATAATGTGCAAGTAATTCTACACCATATACTTGCCGTTTTTGTTGGAGTCTTGTAACAAATCACCGGAAACCACCATTATCTGCGTGATTACTGCGATATTTAAGCAGCCAAGTTACGCCTCTTAATTCGTCTTAGAATATATATAGGGGCTTGCAAAATGAGAGCAACTCCCCCTTGGGCTCAATTAATACATCTTCATATTATATGGCCCATAGGACGGAAGTTTACAAGTTTTGAGGAGCGATTTGGCAGCGACAATGAACGTCACTCGGCTGTTGTTGTGCCCAGGGCCAAGTGCTTTCTCTCCTTTACCTCCGGCCAACGATTTATGAGCCAACTTGAAGACAACCAGCTTCTTGTTGTTGAAGCTCTAAGCACGATTTACAGCCTGCAAAAGATTGAGTTCATCCACTTCAAAGGGCGATCATTTAAACAGAGCTCCTTCATTTCCCACTGCACATTATCTCAATACCTTCAACAAATGCGTTCAAGCATGTGATCATAGAAGCAATTTCCTTGCTATTGTTGTTACCTAAGATTGCTTATTTAACTTTATGCTAAACCTAAGTGCAGTTTAGGCACACATATTCCCTTTTCTCCTTCAAAATCTATTTTAAATACTCTACAAGATAAAAGTAACATACAACCCATTGAACATATCCCATTTCTTTTTAGAGCAGGAATCACAAAAATATGGTCCATTTCAAATTCCTAATCAGTGGCTGCATTCAATTTTCAACCAAAATCTTGATTTAATGATTTTTTATTATGGCCTAATCAGATGACCAAATATCCTCATAATTTGACTTGCCAAACCAGTTAATAATGTGGATTGGATTTTATTAACCTAAGCTACAGCTGCAGAGCTGTATTCTTGCTTGGGTCCATTCAAACTCATCAAATTATAATACATTATATCTGATTTTTACATCCATGATTTTGGTTAATTTTCCACTCGCAAACAGCTCTACCAATTTAAACTTCAAAATGAAAATGTAATTAAGTAACATGATTTCGATTTGATATGGATTTGCAATTATGTCATTAACCTGCATTTACATTTTGAAGGAGCAGTTTTTGATTCTGATGAATATTTGTGGAGTTATATTGAGTATGCTGCATATCTGGAATAAGCATCTGTTCAGATGGAGCAAGTTTTAGGCAAGGGTCCTAATTTTAAAATTATGTGGCACTAGCTGGTGTTTTATGTATGCGACATTTTAGAGGGCAAACACAGCAAAAAGTATGTCCTGTGCAGTAATTAAAAGCAGATTTGCTTTGCTCATATGACAAGTGAGATAGCAATCGCAATCGTTTATCCGCGTCTAGTATATCCAAACAGACGCCAAAGAGATGCTACAAATACCAGAAGAAGGCACAGGAAACGAGACTACAGCAATTTTTCAACTACATCTCTAACTGTCACGCCAATTCATAACATATCAACTGTGCAAACTAGAAACAGGCCGCCATTTATGTCACATGTCCATAAAGAGAACATTTAACGTTTCCAACAAAAAATTTAGCCAGCAAGAAAACATATTAATAACTTTATAATTTAAATTAAGAAGGTTTATAACTGCTGGAATGATCCTGCATGGCGTGCCAAAATATGATTGATTCTCAAAATGGCGTGTAAAAATTAATACATGCACATAAAATATTATTTTATTGTTGCAACACAATTTGGACATGTTATAGGGTGTTCATAAAGTCTCTTGCACCTTCGAATAACTTTGGAACGGTAAGAGGTATTCACAAATGTATTTCATTGTCCTGCAGAGGTACAATGAGGGTCACCAAATAAGTAACCATTTGCGACCTTGAGTGGAATATTCAAGGTCATCGATGTTCCAATTTGGAACCTAAGCATGTGAATTGCTCATACCCAATTGCAATGTTGTAGCTCGCTGTATTTGTAACAGTTTAAAGGGACAGTAAACCGAAAGAAAATTATTTTATATGTTATTCAACCACTGAAAGTAAATAATTCTGGCCATAAAGAAATGCAACGCGAAGATTAATAAACTAGGGAATGAAGAATTGAAGGGGAACTATTTCATTGTGCGGAAGGACGCATCACTCATTTTGCCAATCGGCAGAGGGAGTTGCGATGTTTCATGGAACAGCTTAAAACCGACGATCCCGGCACCATCGCCGATGCCAAATTTAAAAACTTAAACGAAACACGTTTGTAAACTACTTTTCATTCACTTTGGCTGTTTTACTAACAAGTATGTGATCATGGACATGTGATCGACATCGTTGTTTTCAGCCCCTCAACGGACGAAATATCGCTAAAACGACCTTGGTACGAGATCGCGTTTTCGCGCAAGAAACTTGCGAGAGGCATTACAACCACGCAAGTGCATAGCGAGATTACCGCTATAAACTTGCACAGCAATTCGTTGCGGTGCAATACGCGCCTAACGGCCTCGAAAGGCTTGCAGTATATCGCTGTTCCTTTCACCAGCATTCACCCACGATACTTTTTGCCGTTTAATGAATGGTGGGCCTGGCCAGGCTCACTCACGATTGGTTGTTAGGGTTTATGAGCTCAATGAGATTCAACAACCAATCAGTGCCAGCCCTATGACCCCAGCAACCAATAACTGGCTTACAATAATAAAGATAAATTATGCATATCACACTTGTTTAAGCGATTTTCTATGTAAGTGTGGAGTGCATTCACTTTTCAATGAGACATAAGTGATTGTTTTCTTATCAAGAATCTATTAAAAAAATTAGAATTTTTGGGTTTACTGTCCCTTTAAAATCATAGGTTGGGGCCAATTCAACTAGAAAATTGTGTATATGTTGTTCTAAATACATATGTTACAGGGAGTTAGAGAAATAAGTGATTTTTGAATATCACGATCGCAACAGGGATTTTCTAAAATCCCTAGGAGTTTTGAGAAATTATCAATCCGTCGTCTGATATCGATAATATCGTCATATCGATGCAAAGGATGCAAGAAATTGAATGCAAAATGTCATATAGGGGAGAAGTGCCTAAAATGGACCCCCTGGGTAAAACGGCCCACTACCACTTTCCGCCCACCACCAATAGATGGAGTTAAAGTGTCTAGGCCATTTGATAAAGAAAAGCCTTACTAACAATATCACACATGCATGAGACCTGGGACAGCATGTTCGAGGGGCATTTTACTGGAACTATAGTTTATGTCAGTGGTTGATCTAACAGATAGGGACTTTTATAAAATTATAAACACCAAGTATTTAAAACTGGATGACTGTGGATGTCATACAGGTTATGAAGTAGGTATTTGTGCATATACTTGATGTAGTATGGGTTAGTTGTTAGGAGCGGTATTCCTACATAGCTACTTTCATCTGTCAATCATATCAGGGCAAAAAGCCTACACGTACTACGTGCAAAAGTACAGGCTATGCCATTGAATTTACATACTGTTGAAGCTGGGATGTGTAGGCTGTTATGGACAATGTATGTATGGCCCAGTGTTTGTATGGCCCAGTCTATGGCCCAGTGTATGTTTGACCATTGACCATTGACCATGTTTGCCCACTTTTACGAAAAATTAATTTGTGTCAAAAATAAACATGATTCAGCTGACTTCTTGTGCCAACTTGTTAACTAATAGGACTGCTTCAAGCTTGCACAATTTATACATTTTTTAATGGTAACGATGCCAAAAATATACGCCGTTTTCATTAGGAGTGCTATTTTAGGCACTTCCCCTATATGTTTTTAGCAAAATAGTCTGAAAAAGTCATAAGCACGGTTGCAGTTTCTATATTTCTTTACATTGGCGATGCGCAGTCAGCAATTTTGTTTACTGTAACATATAATGTAACGTCATATTTTATAATATAGTTAAAAGAACTATCATGGTTTTGTAAGGTCCCATGCCCTTAAAACTGTTGAAAGGGTAAGAAGGGAGCAATGGGGTCTGAGGAGGGCGAGTCTTCAAACCAGTTTCCTTTGAAAAAGTATGAGCTGGAGGGCTTGACACTGTAAACTCACCACTTGTAATTATAAGCCCCTTCTCTTAATTGCTCTTTCTGGCTCAACTCTTCAAGGACTTATGCCGTCTTGAAAGAGAACTGGTTTGAAGACACGCCCTCCATAGGCCGCATTGGTTCCTTCTTATCTTGGGGAACACTATAGGTGTTTTTTAAAAATGTTTTTACAAAAATGATTGACCGATTTCATGAGCCACCTATTGGTTGGCTCGCATAATGGGTCGGTAGACCTAGAGCCCTTTATGTTAGAGTATGGCCAACTTAATCTGTGGGCGCCGCCATCTTGGTGATCTTCTCGTCTCATAGGAAAGCACAGTCTTCTCATAATGCGGTTAATTCGTGCAACAGATTTATTCCAGTCGCCTGTAACCGCGAGTAAACCAAGATGGCGTGGCTACAGAACTGCGGGGTCAGAAAAATGTATACCTCAGTTGACCATACTTAACATAAAGCGCTCTAGATAGACCTATCGGGTCGGAAATCGAACGTTAGCAGCGATATAAACGGTTTTCACTCCGTAATTACGGCCGTGTATTGTTGTGAAAATGCATTGAAATACCAGAAATCGTGTTCTTAATCCTTCCTTTTCAACGCAGTTAAAGCTGTCTTCAATCGCATAATCGGCGGGATTTTGCAATTGAACACGTTAATAGTATGGTGAAGTAATGGGAGTGAGGTCTTCCCGACCGCCATTTTGTGTCGTTTTCTATGTGTTCGGGATTGTGTTCTGCAGTGTGTGGAGCTACGACTTTCGTGGGCGGAGCCTACTGAAATTGGTCAATTGAAGATTAATATGAATTGGAGGGCAATTGGCTAACTGCTGACCATGACGTCATAAACGTTTCAACAAAAGGGCGTGGTTGACACTGCCAGTGACATCAGTGCCACCGTTTGTGCCATCAAGGACACAATATACTGACCAGGACTCAGCACTATCGAGTCATAACATTAGGTTCCGGAGCGCCGCCACGTGATTGGTCAATGGAATGAAGCTTCCAATTCTGCATGTAATGACGTCACTTACATGCGCGGTGACGTGCACCTGGTGTATCGATATGTGCACTTCGATACACCAGTTCTGGAACGGCATATATGCGTATATTTTCAATTTTAACACACATATGCCCTCTTGCACAATTTCACATCAAATGCAGTCAGTATATCTGCTTCAAAAGATTCTCACCTGAAGCAATGATCGATGCAGTGAGCTTCAAGATCAATGTATTTGTTGGGCAAAAACCGCTCGTGCCGCATTCGATTTCCGTTCGATTTCGATACATCTGTATCGGTACACCGCAATCGGTATTTTGCGGTACCGGTTGCAGCGCCACCATGCCGCGAAAAAGAACTACAGACGGTCCCATTCGATTTCGCCAGTGCCTAGTCCTGGTCAGTATATTGTGTCCTTGCTCCCACGGTGGACTCCCTCCATTCAACTCAAACCTCCTTGGATACAGGTGTATCGAAATCGAATGAACATATCGTTTGCAAACGTTTTGTTCATTGACGTTGACCTTGGAAAAAGTCCCCGTTCCAGAACATATTTATCGCAAAAAAACGTACAGATGTATATCAAAGTGCACATATCAATACACCAGGTGCATATAAACGGCAAATGTAGATGATGTCACACATGCTGTCCTCGATTCCACCAATTTAATTGGCGGCGCTCCTGAACCTAATGTTATTGACTCGTAGTGCCGAGTCCTGGTCAGTATATTGTGTCCTTGCTCTAACTGTGAGGTTTTCCACCCTTCTCGCCAGAGGCAAGGCCCTTTATGTTGGACAGTGGTCCTTTTATTAATCAATTTAAACACAAAGGCCTTGCCTCTGGCAAGAAGGGTGGAAAACCTCACAGTTAGAGTGTCCAGCCTATACTGTCCTTCCAATGAAAGATTGAGCTAGGATCATGCCAATTACCAATTTTGAAGGGGTGCACGGTTGCAGGTGTGCGCAAGCTATGATGCGAAAAGACGAAGTCCTGCAAGTGTTGCCACAAACTGCAACCGTTCACCCCTTCAAAATTGGTCATTGGCATGATCCTAGCTCAATTTTTAATTGGAAGGACAGTACTACCAACGAACCATGTATGGGCATAAAGCCGCTGCCGCTATCATTCTACGCTACCACTGCAGCACATGCGTGAAGAAGGTTCTATGTATTGGGATTTTATCCTCAAAATACAAATAGTTTTTGGAATGTGTGGGAAAAAATAACCAATTTTTATTTTTGGCAAGGAGCGATGACCGTTTTATTTCGGATAAACGACATTTTCCCACAAGATTGGGAAATTGTTGAGATTTGTACAATGATTTCGAGAAAAAATCATTCACTTTACCCAACAAAATTTTTGCCTGAAAAAATACAAACATTTTCCTAATCGGATTCAATGAAATAGGAAAACTTGGCTGCAGTTTTCCAGGGTGTCTATATGTATATTACATGTATTGAAAATACAAAATCCCACGACTTACCAGGATTTCTACAAATATTCCTAAATTCCATTACTTTTCCAGGAATCTCAGGAATTCCATGACAATGAACACCGTGTATTCGATTACCATTATGTGCGTCATTACTAGCCTTGTGTGTGTACACAAGCAATTTGTTTTAATATAGTGAATTCAGATTGAAGGTGACTCATCACTTACTCTGCGCCAATAGATGGCGCCACAGATCATTAGTAAAATATTTTTAAACTAAACCAATAGACAATGAGCAAATTAGGCAGATTTCAGATCTAAAAATATATTTTCTGGATAAAACTTTTTATACAATTAGCTAAAATTGACCTTTTTCAGAAGCACCGCCTTTTTCCAATATGGAGACCTTAGTTGGGATAAAGCTGCAATCTGATTGGTAGAAAACCAGTTTTTCCACTTGATCCCAACTAAGGACGCCATTT